>JAQGBX010005116.1:0-14208 GCA_034698745.1 Megaphyllum sjaelandicum | reverse complement strand
AAAAGTTAATACTATCAATGGATAGAGCACCCATGACAACCTATCTAAAGACACAAGCAGATTTTTCATATCTCTAATGGCTAAGAAAAAAATTGGGTGGTTATGGACTTATGAATCACCCAGTATATCCATCTATACAGCGTATCTCCAGTATGGTTTTCTTGATAAATTTTATGGTAAAGATTAACTTCATTAATAAATCCATCTATGCATATAGCTCGTGTATAGCTTTCGTACAATTGTATATTGACCATTCCTGGCCACCATTTGCTTGAGAATTAAACAGGGTTTCCCCAGAAATTTCATTTTCAACTTCCCTGACTTTTCTAAGTTTGAAAAAAATTTCGCTGACCAATATGACAACGTGAAAAATTGACATATTGACGAGCGTTAATGCGTCTTCTTCTTCTTCACATATTGACGCTGGTAAATATTTTTTTAAATATACATGTAGGGCCTACTAACGACAATTTTGTATTCGGAAAATGTTAAAAATTTGCATTCGGAAAAAGTGGGAAATTCTGCAATTTTGTCCTCGGAAAAAGTGGGAAATTCTGCAATGTTGTCCTCGGAAAATGTGGAAAATTAGCACTCGAAAAACCTATAGAGAATTTTGAAAATTTATGCATGGAGAACGTGGACAATTTTGCTAATTTGTACTCGGAAAACGTGGACAATTTTGCTAATTTATACTCAGAAAACGTGTAAAATGTTGCAAATTTCTTACTCGGAAAACGTGGAAAGTTTTGCAAATTTGTACTCGGAAAACCTGAAAAATTGTGTAAATTTGTACATAGAAAACGTGGAAAATTTTGCAAATCTGTGCTCCGAAAATGTAGAACATTTTTGCAAATTTCTACTCGGAAAATGGGCCCTGAGATAACCTTGTAGAAGTATTAATTTTGGATCGCCAAGACTGCGTTGAATTTCCCAGATTTTTTCAAAAGAAACCATTCTTCCCTGACTTTTCCAGGTTTTCCAGGTAACCCTGTTATAGGACGAAGGGATCTCTTAGGCCTACTGAACCATCTTCCTCGAGTAGTTTTCGAGATCTTACTTTGTGCGTTTGAGTATCCCATCTAAAATGGCTTTAAAAGTTCGTTTTGTTTCGTAATGTGCTATCCTATATATACATGTATACCGTAGTACCGTCATTACCGCCATTTTTCCTGTTACCCCTCCTTTACTAACCCCATGTTTTTAGCTTTATGTTGAAAGCAATTTCGAAAACTGGTTTGTTGTTGTTTAATGTTTTTCTATTTGAACCTGCTGATCGAATTGCTTCACAATAACAATAAAATATGAATTTTCGGATGAAAAAAAAAAATTGTTTTTGTCTGTGATAGGCTGACCCGTGACCCCATTACCCCTCCCCTTACCCCCTAAAGCCCAAAATGTCTGTCATTTTTTGAAGTGGTGTAATGCTGTTTCCATCAACAAATTAATTTTTGCATATTGAAAAAGCCGCGGTCGAAAACAAAATCGAAATGAAATGGATTTTCGTGGATATAACTCGGGCGGTTGCGCTCGAAATTCATTAAATATGCAAATTGCAATGAGGGTAATGTATACCTGACAAAGTGCAATTGGCCTAAATGCAAATGCGAGCGGAAGTAAGAATCGAAAAAGCTGTATATACAGTGCGTGTTATCATGGTATAGGCTATTGCAAAATGTAATGCTATAACTTCAAAAAATTCAAAATGTCAAAATTATACTTTAATACATGTAATAATGATTTTTTATTGTCATAAATTACACTGTAGCTATTTTAAGAGTAATTTATACTTTATTTTCCAAATGGGTTCAACATTTGGTCAAAGCTGTCTCAATACATGCATGTACATGTATATGTACGTTTTATTTACATGTACTGTATAAGTTTCATTTTCTTACTGTCGTATAATGAACAGTAGAAAAAATTCCTTTTTATGTTTCAAAATGTGAAAAATGCTTATTGATTAGATACGCAATGTATCAAAAGTGTGTATTGTTTTAATAATGAATTTTGCAGAGACTATAGAGGATTTATCAATTAGTGATTTTTGAATATGGTGATTACAAGTCGTACTGCTCGTATACATGCAGTGTATATATATACTGTATACATTACAATATACTGTACAATGTACAGTCATGTATTTTTCTATAGGTTTTGACAAATGTGTATATCACAGCAATATTTTCAGCACTGAGATGCCGCGATTATACATTTAGCTCACACTGTCGTCATCCCTTTTGCATTTTCCCGGAAATTTTCGATTTTTCTTTGCACGCCAAACTTTTAACTTTCTTCGCCAAATTGTGCATTTCGCTCTCGGCAAATTGTGTACGAGGAAATGAATGGTTCCCCTCGCTCTGTATTTTATGGCATCAATGGATGGCCTAATGCATTTTGATCATTAAAATGCAAACTGTTGTTAATAATTCACGGAGAACGCACTTTAGATTATCCGGAGCATTTTCTGCAGCGCTTTTGCATTTCGTGCGTCGTGTTTATGCGTTGTTGGGGCGCGTATGTCTATAGCTCTAAAAAAGAAATGTTTATTTTCTTTTCGTGAATTATGGCAGATATAAGCAGCTTCTATAATTCGATTATTGCTAAATGAAACCGAACGAGGGACGAGTGTAATTACCGTCGGGCCGAGACTGATTATCAAATTATCGTTTTTATATTAAAACTAGATTCAATTATGCGCGTCTTCTGTAAACATCAAAATGTTAAAGCACAAGCCATTTGCGAGAATTAAAAATCGATAGTTCTTTTATGGCCAATGCAAACAAGAACCCTAAACGAATATTTCCTTGACGTTTTCACGAGAATGAAGTTAATATACTGTAGTTGGCCATTTTCTTCGGTCAGTTGCTCGGCGAAAAAGCAGTTGTTTTCATCGCCATCGAAATAATGTAGTAATCTTGTGATCGAAACAGTTCCGAAAATGGTATGGAGGCAATTGCACTCATTGTGAAAACAATGACGAAACTGTTACTCTTATTAGGAAGGAATTTAGAAAATAGCGATGTAATAGTTGCTCTTCCTATGAAATGGGACTAAGAAAACAGTAAACCAATAATGTGGACGTATGTATAGAGCGTCATGTTGCCACAGATGACGCTGCGCGTTGGAAAGCGAAGCAAAATGGTTGCATGGGTCGAGGTGTTAAAGCGCTCCACGCAGGTAGCGCCGCCTGGATTTCGAAGCCAGGCGAAACTCCTCTACCTGTTTCGCTAAATAACGCCTCGATTTGCCATAAAAGTGAATAAAACTTGTTTGCTGGTGGAAAACGCAGCGAAGACAAAAGTCTCCTATTAAAGATCGTAAACGTTGTAATCTCTTAAGAAACGATAAATGTAAGACAAAAAGGAGAAACGATGCCAGATAAAAATGGCATTTACACCGTAAATCCATTAGATAATAGATTAAGCTTTATGGTGCCAAATTGGCTTCGAAATTTCTACGCGAATTCGCTCAGAGCGAGAACGTGAGTGCGTCTGAAAGCATGCAGATACACGGTTAATCTGGCGAAAACCAGGAGGGGCTGAAGGTGGGGGTTAATGGCGCCATCTATACACCCCCGCCATTTTGGATTATGGAGCTGAGCGCTTGTTTGCACGTCGAAAAAAAGGGCGAATCAAAGAGTTAAAATTGCTTTGCTTTTGTCGTTGAACGCAATGTTTTATACATCGACCTTTTCACCTTCTGACTTTGTCTGATGGAACTCGTAAGAGGCTTCACTTTTCCAACATAGTTGCGTCATATGAGTGAAAGTGATGTTTGCTGAAACGAATGAAGCCAACTCGCTGTTGAATTTTGACTTAATTTATGCGTGCAAAACTATACTAAGCATGATGTTGCAAGAGGGCTAGCGAATAATTTCAGATTGGTCACGTTGGTTTGTGTAATATATGAGCTTCACTTTTTCTACATGGATGTGCCATAGCGAGCTATAATGCGCATGGCGTGGAAGCAACGAATGCAACCTGCTTGTTAATTTAGCATGCATTTCTGCCATTTCATATGCATATAGGAAGCGACAAAACAGAAGATTCGTTAGTAATTTGCCCAAACGAAATGCGTGCAATTTTACCAACTTATTTTGCAATGTCGAGAATAACCGAAGCGTTGACTTTGAAGGAATTGGCCATGATTTTGGACGTGAAACGACGGTTCCGTAAAAATGATGAATTGGGGGAATTTGGAGCATGCCGTACATGATTGCGAAGGCATGTCTAAGAGTTTTATACGCTGCAAGCCCATAAAATACATCTCCATTAAAATTGATGGCAAATTTATTAATAATGGGACGTGGGAGACGTCCGTGCGCTAAAATCGTTAAAACATAAAACCACAAATTAGTCTAATGGATTTGTAGTAGGAGGAAAAATAAAAGCAATCCAATACATTAGTAATTGAGAGAGAGAGAGCTAGAGAGCAAGGGGATAGAATGCCGAGCCGGAAAATTACCGACATTTGCTAGGAAAATGCTAAAAATTGCTTCTTTAATAACACTTTTATGGAAGAGCATCATCGAGGATGGACCTCCCTAATTGGGCATTTCGAAGTCATTTCGCTGACTTTGGTTTCAGGACTATTTGCTACTGCAGAATATAGCGCACTGAATACACTGTATTTTAACCGGTTGGTCTTTGAAGACCCGCTCATTTTTTTACGAGATCTTGGAAAGAACTACAGATATTATAGATTGACGTTATATTATACATGTACATGGAGCTCAGAAAGTAATGAAATTAATGTATGACCCATTTAAATTCTTTACCATTCTTAAAATGGGTCAAAGTTGAGTATTGTTACAAATTGTAATTTTTGTAATATCAGGAAAATCCAAAACTTTTAAGATAAAATTAATTGTTCTAAAATGAAACACCTCTTTGCTCTCAAAAGCAAAAACTATATACATGTAGTTTACTTTCGTTTCTTCGTATAGTCGTCAGCTTTTTCTGTTGAACAATTTTAACGTCTATACATCGAAGTTGGTACCAATTAACAAACGAAAAGAGTACATCTCGGAAACTATCTGAGATACGCGAGTTGATTAAGCGAGTCGCTTCTTCCTCGTTACACTACGGTTCTGTTGAGCAAATCTGTACACGTATATAAACGATGAACGATGCTGGAGTTGCAGACACGGGCAGTGCTTTTACCCAATGCACGGACAATATCACGTGCCCAGTCTAGGGAGGTTTTGCGATATTATTTCCTCTCCGCGTTTCTAAATGCGAGGAAAAGACTCCGCATATTTTTACACACGTATATAAACTGTATAAGAAGAGAAAAAAATCTGTTTTTTTCTTCTTGTTATTAAGTTCATCGTGTGGTTTTATCTTAAATATTTAATGACTAGGTTGGGGAGACGTAAATTCTCTTACGTACGTACACATATATACACGCGCAGTAATGGAGTTTAAAAACACGCGTTTTTCACCCACCTTTTTTTTTCCGAGGGTCTAATGGGGGCTCCGTATATCGGCATAATATGCATTTTCTCGTTCATTTCTTCGCCGAAAATAAATGTAATGCTCGTAAATTTTTCGCAATATTAGCGAAGGTTCGGGGAAAAAAAGCATTAAAAACGTTTCTCTTTTGAGTGCGTTTTCGACTCAATAGGACCTATTTGTGAAAGGAGATGAAAAATGCCTTTTTATGCACCCCCGTGCACTGTACGCGGAAGATAAATGAAGAGGGGGGCGTTGCGAGCGCATTGTGAAGAAGGGAAAAAAAATGAAAAAATTGTATCGGAAATTATATCCGAATTTCTCGCACCGAAATGCGTTTTAATTTGCGTCTGTCACTCGCCATTTGCACGAAATTGTAACTAATGGTGATTAAATGCCAACTATTTTGCGTACACGCATTGCCCGTTATCATCTTGCTTTTCTGCGAACGTTTTCCACGCGCGCACGCGTCTATTGCTGATGAAATTATGTTTGTCTGAGAATTTCATTAACATTTTGTTTGCAAACCTTAAGCTTATACACTACAGTATATAGCTTTGCATTAAAGACGATGCAATCCCCAATAGGCATAACTCGCAACGAGAAACAATTTTTAGACAACTCCATAACGCCAACTGTTTCCCCCATATTTATACTTGTTTTAAACAAACTACCGTAATAAATAATTACGCCTTCAGAAAACGGTATACTTGTAATGTTCATATGTATGAGGCAACATTTGAAACATTTATAACTGGTTGTCTTGCATATAGCGATTTTAACAAAACGCGGAAATTAATGTAAAACTCAAGAATTTTCTCCAAATTTCCCTGTAAAACAATTACATATATACATGTAACATTAAGATCCAGTTCAGAATGACATTCATTCACTTTTATTTCGTGTCCGATAAAAAGTGCTCCTAAGTCTTAAATTAAACATTATGGCTACGATAGGGGTCGTCCATAAATGACATATCGCCGAGTGATACTGCACAACTGACCTGATTGTAAAGCGTGATTTTCAGTAAATGTGACGGTTTAATGTGAAAAATTCCTCCGTTTTAATAGTGTGTTTTTCATTAACGGTAAATTAGATGCACATACTTAAGTGTATGAATCTACTAGCTGTAAAACCCGGCTTTTCCCTGGTGAAAAACTCTTAGCGTAAATTGTGCAGCCTAATATCATGAAGCGGCCATATTGGAAATGGAAACATGGCCGCAACGCCCCCATACTATATTAGCAAATTGTCGCAAAGACGCTCCATGAAAAAAACTTTTTCGCAGTTTCTAAGCCACATACATACATACCTTTCTTCTTTATCCATTAATTTTCATTAATATTTGTCTTTATGACAGGTGGACATGCATGGGTAATGCCTTTATGGGTGACCCTCGCTGTGAATAATTCGCTCACGTTATAATAGCTTGTTTTTATTTAACTATATACCTCGAGTGTTAATTACTTCCCATTCCGCGGATGCAGCGCATTTGCTAACGCTTAAAAAGCTTTTTCACTGCATATTACTGTATTTTTGAGCCACACGGCCCACCCAAATCTCATCTCGCTTTTTAATGAATTATGGTGATGATGATGAGATAAGCAGATAACTGAGGTAGTTATTTCGTATAGGTGGGCGGAATAATGCGACGGGGTTTAATGGGGCACGAAGGTCACGTTTGTTTTTCGCCTGTTTTACCAACTTTGACGGTAGTTAAGAGCCGGTATGAAACCCTTAAAACGCCAAAATAAGCCACTAAAAATATTTGAAAAATGTTTTCTTTTTGGGTTTATCGTTTCATCTTGTTTCATTTACCTAATATGCCTGAATGACAGTTCGCAACGACAGTTATTGCGAAAGGAATGTGAAAAAATTCATTTGTTGCATAGTGTTTTTTGAAAATACCGGCCGTTGGAATATACATGTCTATGGGATTTTTCAAAATGTAATCGTCAAATAATCCAACTATATAAGCAGTGACACGAGTTTCTCGTTTTCCGAATGCTTGGAAATTCTTCTTTACGAGCCACCTCAATTTACGCACTGAATCGTTAATTCCAGAAAACATACAGGTATATCCGTAAAACTTGAATGTGCGGTCCTGTTTCTAATGCAATTTACTTATTCTACAAAGACCGTGCAGATACTGAATATGCAGTTGTATACCTATTGCTGGTGTATTCACAACTTTCTCAAAAATAACAAGACTAGCAATACCGTGCACGACTAGTTTATTGTTGAACTGCAGGTTGTGTTTCCTTACGTGGTCCTGGTTTAAATTCATCGAACACTTGATGTCGAAGATTGCATCTCAACTTTCATGAAAGCATTGGTCATAGTATTAATTGAATGGAGTTATTTTTGCTTCCAATCATACAGTTGTCTCCAAATTGTTTTGTTTATGTGTGTGTTGTTGTTGCTTATTTACTGTTTGCTGAGCACTAAAACTATTTTCCGAGGAAGACGATTACAAAAATGAATTAAAACATGTCGTGGTTTTTAATCGAATACATGTACATGTATCTTGAAAATGAAAACCTGAAAAACAGCGCCCAATGACCCTAAAAGTTCGCAATCTCAAACGAATTGCCAATTTAGAACTACAGATAGGAGCATTGTTTTAATAACAGAGTGACCACAAGTCAGGGAGAGAAATGGCCATGGAAGTCATGGAAATGTCAGGGAAATTTGTGAGTGGTTAGGGAAATTTTCCCAAATAAAAGCAAAATGCCATCCCTGCACTGTCTGCCAGCAGCTCCATCCCCAATCCTCTTCAGCTAGACTCGTAACAAAATCTAGTGTTTTGCCAAGCTTCTCATTGCAATTGTTATTTTAGTTTTCATTAGGACAAAAAAAATTGATATGCATTAACGAGGAAGTTTTGGATTTTAGTCAGGGAAAAGTCAGGGAAATTGAAAATAAAAATTTTATGGCCACCCTGTAATAACGTCCAAATGTGCTTAAATGCGGAACTCCTTGTCCTTAAGTTAATGGAAGGCTCATAATTATACTGTATGTCAAATTCAGTCTGCATTTCCTTGAGCTGAGACGCCCTATATATATACATGTAAATTGTTTTTTTCCTCACAACGTAAATCATCCTTTACGTTAAGGCTAATTTAAAACAATCACCGGCGCACGGGCTCGTGCCCGTGCGCTTCGGAGGACCCGAAGCATTTTCGACAACTGTCCCTGGAGAAACAACAAAAAATTTCGCCGGAATAATTACAGGTGGTGTTTTTCAGGGTGTTTTATGGGGGTTTTGGTCATCGACGAACAGCCCATAAGTCTTCCGAAAAATTCGGCAACGTGGCGGGACTCCCGGATCGTAAACAACGCAAATGGCACCCTGTAGTCCCTCTGCATGCGCCTCGCAAAGAGTAGACGTTTTCTCATTAAAAATTACGAGCTAACGTGATTTGCGACGCTTCTTAGCGTGCGTTTTCCACTAAAACAGTTTCTGCCAATTTGTCGACGTGTTTTCGCGGCAGTGAGCAGCCGAATTTCCTGGAAATGCGTTCCGGTGCATGGACCATAAACAAGCGCATTGCACGACGTTGCTGGTAAATATAGTTGGAAATCGTGATCAAACTATTTCGATAAACATTAATCGCTAGCGTGTATATACCTTATTGAGATGTACGGCGCACTCGTTTGCGGATTAAAGCTGCAGGAAATGACCGTTAATATATTTATCCTGCATGCCGATCGAGGCATTTATTGTCGCCACGACTTTTTTTTGCATGCATGCCGAGTTTCAAACTTCATTTCTCTATATACGCAACTATAGCTGATGTGCAGATCAGCAACTATTCTGCGAATTGCGTCAAATAATTATCTCTAAACGAATGACAGCCTTGCCCAATAAATTATTGAAATGTGCGCATTTTGCGTAATGCTGCCTATCAACTGCGTTTCATTTGTAAAGCATGCAGTCAGCAGGTGGCGTTGAATGTGTCGTCGACATCAGCGCGCCAAGCGTTCGTCTTGTCGTCTTTAGCAGCCCGTGCATTGTTTGCATTTGTTCATGACTAAATGATGGGCACATTCTTCAATTTACAATGAATCGTGCGAATATTGAACTCGAATGTCTGTTGTATACATGGTGGCTATACATGAACAAGATTCTGAACATGTTCTCGTATACGCAAATTGGTATGTTGAATGCGTGGAGGCGAATTGCTATAAGGTTTGAAATGATGAAAACTCACGTATGTTTTTCTAGAACTGATTTGGCATATACGCATGTCTGGAATATGTACAATGCCTAATTAGTGTATTGAAATTAAAAGTCCATCTACATTGAACAGTCGGAAAGTTATACTTATGAGGATCAACTAAAAATACTTATTGTCAATCAGGACATGCAGTAATTTATTTCTATAAATGACCAATAAATGGTCGTTGCACATTTAGAGAATATATAGTGTGCCTGTTGATTTGAACGAAAGAAATGAAGCCCGGAAAAATAACAATAAAATAAGATTAGAAAACAAAAATGTAAATTAAGACCGCAAACAATATCCACGTTTGAGCAATAAAACTTTTCGATGGTCATTTGGAAGGTCCGCCTCCAAAAGCACATTTAGTGGCTTTCTGTTTTTGAATTTCGGACATAAAGTTACCACAGGGGGCGTAAGTTGAAACGTATACGCCAACTAATAAAATTTAAAATTTGTATAAATAGCATGAGCAATCGCTATAGCAGATGAACAGCACTGCAAAATCATAACCAGTTTATAACGCCGTATACGACAAATGATAAACAAAACGCAACAAAAAATGTCAAGTGCTTTTTAGGGTATTGTTACATGGATTTGCGTTCCTCGACTCCTTTTATATCCTGAATAAATCCTTGGGATCCGGTCCACGCCTACGTGCACTTACTCACTAAACCGGCAGCATAGGGTTTAAAATACTTTTAACCAAAAATGCCATAAAGCTGCTTCCGTGGTTTATCCATTGTCCGCAATTCCTTGAATTGGTTTCAGAAATTGATATCAAATGTCTAAAGAATTTGGCGACGTTTTCTCAGTTCATTTTTTTGTTTGTTTTTAACGTTGGCTTCTACTACCTACAGTATATCTTAGTTTCGTCCAATTCTGAAGGTCTTCAGATATTTCCCAGAATGTTTTTTCATGTAATGTAAATTTTGGTTCAAGTATATATCCACACTTTTGGATACAGACTATAAAAAGTAAGTTTTCATCTACATACTCCGTACTCAATCTTCTTTTTAATTGGTTTTCAGATTAACAAACATTCCATGTTTTTTCTCCTTTATTTGGCTTATATTTTCGAAAATATTCGCAGATTTTCCGAGATAGCAATCAAATATGCCTGAAACGCGACAGATCCATGCTTTATGGATGGTCCTCGTTATTCAAGCTCCTATTATTATACAATTGTATTTCGCGAAATCCAATTGATTCAGGGAAAGCAGTTGGGCCAGCTTTCAATAGGGGTATACTCAGACAGACGCTTTACGAATGGCACTATTGGCAATCATGAAGACACGTGTGCAAAGGGAATGTATTCATTGGTTGTGAAAACAAATGCAGTATAGCTTCGAGTGATTGTTGTAAACCAATGAGGGTCTCGATTTTGCACACGTGACTTCGTGCAGTTCGTAAACCTTCTGAGTACCCCTAATATTTTAACACCAGCTTTAGCGCTGCAAGTGATGCATGACCAACCATTGTTGTATGTGAATGCTAAAGCTATACGAATGTAGTTTTCGATTGCATGTTGGCCACATGCAGTATTTCAGGGATGGCTATAAAGGTCGTGACCCTCGTTGTCGAAACGCGCTCCACGAAGATCAATTCTATTAGCGAACTTAGCATAAATATTTAAAAAACTTGTTTTTTTTAAAAGCGGCCAAGCTCGCTTTCGGTGCAAAAATAATGGCGGAAAAAAGGTGTAAAACAGCAGGGTACTAATAGAAATGCTCGAGAAATTTAATGTTTAGACATACATCACCTTACGGGAGTCAGGTGAAAAAGAAAGGCGGGTGGAGAACTTTAAGGAAACAAAAAATATATATCGATATCGAGTTAACCTCCGCCTATCTTTTGTGCAGTTTTGTTTTCTCGGCAATACTTCTGCACTGTTTAATTCCATGGAGTTTTGCATGTCCAGCCGTCATGTCAGTGCCTCAATTCCAACTGGTGTAGTTTGGCGGAAGTGTATTCCCGAAGGTGACATCGAGAATTATAAATGAGCTCTAAATGCAGCGTTAGTGTCGCGATCTAGGTGCCGAAATTGTCTTCCGTTCCCTGGTGTATTTCCGCTCACCCCGTTAATGTGAAATTCGTGAATTACTTCTAAATGTTTAAACGTTATTTACGTTTTCAGTCAAAATGTTCGCGGTGCATTCTGTATACACGACAGTAGGGTATATAAACGAAGACTTTTAAGCAGATATTGTAAATCTAGGGGGTGCTGTTGTATACGTCTTATCGTGTACGTATTTCGCTATATTCTGCATGTACAACTTACAAAAGAAAACTTCAATTCAAATCTTTACCCTGCAGTCAGTACATAAAGTGCCATATGGCAGGGGGATCATTATACAATTATAAGTCAGACTAAGCAGTCTGGTGATGATTGCCTCAAACATCGCAATTTAGTAATATTTCCCGTATTTGGGATTTTAACGAGGAGGATGGGATGGGATGACGGTTTTCGACACGATTTTTGTCACGGCGAATTGACTTTATACGAAAGTACTGTATATACTATAACTTATTTATAGTTCGTCAATCATCATAGTGGAGTTGTTCGTTTGTTGTTGGTATATGTACAAATTTACATGAACATACATGTAAAATCCCAAGAAAATGGTAGTTATAATATCATGACCTCTCTTACTACATGGTGCCATCTTGAATGAATTTCTGAAATAGCACACGTATGTTTCTGTCACTGCAAAAATGGCGACCAAAGCGCCCCCTGTTGCGGTGGTGTTTATTATTTCGGCGTGTGGGGCATTCCATAAATCCTGATTGCGATAAAGGTAATTAAACAATTAAAATGCTCGTAAAATTGTGGAGGGAAACCAAGATTAAATCGCCATTAGCTATCCTTAAAACGGCATTAACTCCTGACCTCCTCGCCTGCAATAGCGCCTCTCGCGTGAAAAAAAGGAGGGGGATGAGCATGTAACGTTGCACTAAGAAGGATGGGGGGGGGATACCTGAGCGAGAAACTGAGATAAGCGAGGGGCGATAAGGAGGGATTCATGGGAAAAGTCTCACCTGGACTCGTGAAAACTGCCTTTTTTTCAAAGCCTGAGATTTTAACGAAGTTTTGCTAAAAATAAACACGCGCGAACAGACAACATACTGCGGGCCGAAATTGCGCTGATCTTAAATTTCGATTAAAGAGCGTGCGCAACACGTTTGACGCCATCTTGAGCTGCGATCTGCTTAATTTCAAAACAGGACGGTTCACTCTGGACTCCAATCCTCTACCTACTTTTCTCCGCCATTTGCATGTAATAACCGAGCATACGGCAGGTTATATCTCGAGAAAGCATGCCTCGCTCACTGCACAATTCAACTTCAAGTAGATTAATTAAGATGCATCATCGCCTTCTCAGATACACGTGACATGTAGTCTAAAACATGAAATGGCGCTCGATTTGTTTCAAAGCAGTGCAGTATATCCGTTGAATTTGTCCGAAAGTATTCCAATTAATAAATTCCTCTCGGATCGGACTGTTTTCCTCCAAAAATGGTCAACTATAAAGGAGAGGTCAGCGTAGTACAGCGTCCAAGTTGACCCTCTTTAAGCTCCAAATACAATTAGCGCTCGAACCTCCATTGCTGTTGGGCTAATTAACATTCAACATAATGCCTTTGATCAATGTTGGGAGAAATTATTTGAAGTTTAATTAGCCCCTGTTTAGGTGAATGATGCCTCGCTTCCCCCCTTTAATTCCCTTTTGTTTTCCTTTTAAAAACGCTCAAAACCCCTTCTGCGTCCATCTGCTGGCCAATATAATTAGTTTACGCCACACTCAACCGCCACGCTCATCGCAGATGCGAGAAATGTGTTCCAAACGTTCAATTAAATCTTTACTCGTTCGCAACTGTTTTGAAATGTGATGTATATACTAATCCTGCTCGCAGAAGCGTGTTTGGCCACTGTACATACACTCAGGTCCAGCTGCGTAAGGTGACCCTGTTAACGAGGGTGTAGAATTGGTACACCGGAAGTATACGAGAAGTTGGACTCTCCTACACTGCCCTTCTGTGTCGTGTTTCGTAAGAACATGCATGAGCAGTGACACGTGCTCTCTATATTATGTCCATGACACGAGGCGACCTCGTCAATGCTGTCATGCCGAATTGCAGCACAGGTTGTGTGTCCCTTATCCGAAAAAGCTTGGAATTAGACGTGCTTTCGATTTTCGACTTCAATAATTGCTAAGGCAACATTGGTATTGTCTAAATTACCAGATTCACGTTGCCAGAAAGTATCAAGATGTCATTATCTCAGCCAACATGTGGTGGCTTGGCATCACCATGTTTTTTTACTTCGACACGACACATGAGTCACATTCATGTACATGTAAGTGGACATGCAAACACAGCTCTCCTAACCTAAAGACACTTACCTAGGAAAAAAAGTTGAGTCGCCTATAACAGTTAAGAGACTCTCTTAGTTATGGTCACAAGTTAGGCTTTCATAAGTTTTTTTTAAAAAAAAAAACACTCTGCTGAACTTCTTACTTGATGGGTTCACC
>JAQGBX010005115.1:0-14209 GCA_034698745.1 Megaphyllum sjaelandicum | reverse complement strand
TAACGACACAAGCAGATTTTTCATATCTCTAATGGCTAAGAAAAAAAATTGGGTGGTGATGGACTTATGAATCACCCTGTATATATAGAAACGATTTACATATACCATAGTATATAATGTATTTTTCAACGCAGTTCTTACAGATATTGAAAATCCGTGCAAGTCATTGATGGGAAATTAAGAGGAAATTCAAAACGTTTATCATTCGATACACATAATATACATTTGCTGCACATGCAAACCAAAAATACTGTCACATTACGACAATATATACTGTAAAAAGTGTTCTTTCATTTAAGAAATATTTCCAGAATTATCATATAGAAGAAAAATTTCAGATAGATACCCAATTTTTACTAATAATTCAAATCTATTCTAACATGTTTATTTCAATGATATTATACATAAGACGTATATACATGTAGGCCTACAGTAGGCTACATGTAAATCAAGAAAGAGATTTCGACTTGCAAGTTAATTATGAGTCTGTTTTGAGTTTTTCTATTTTATTGAATACAGTGTATGTGAATCATATTAGCATTAATGAAAGTTTCCAGGCACTAAGATTAATTCCTTTTGAATCAATTTTGATAATGTTGAATTTGGGCTAGTTGAACTTATTTAAAAATGTATCTTCAACTGACGACTTAAGCAAATATACCTTAACTGAAAATAAACCTAAAAATGGACTAGGTAAACATATTAATTTTTCCTAAAATTCTAAACGCGACCGCTGTACACCAACACTTAACTGTCTTCATCCTCGATGTTTCCTGCGGCAATAATTAACCGCATGATCAAGTACGAACTCAAACGTGAATTTCTTGAAATACTGAAGGCTGTACACTTTATACATACGCTCAACATTAATTGAATGTAAGGGACACGACCTCTATCCTCACTCGAATCATGCAGCGCATATAGTAATAATTCTATAACTTCCTAAGAAAATAACGATATAGCAAATTCATACAAAAATAATAATTACCCGTGCTACTTGAAATAGAAATTTAGCCCATGTTAATTAAAATGCGAGGCCACTTTCACGATTCAACTGGAAATTTAAGTGAATCGTAATGTTTTCTCAAAAGCAGACTTTCGTTGAAATTGGTTTAAGCTCTTGCAACGGCACTATTATAGGAATGGTGATATTACTCTACCTATATAGTAAGTGTAGTTAAAAAGAATTTTTATTTTTTCAGCAAATAACATACCAATTCGCCTTCTCAATTGTACGTTTTTATACACTATGTACATGTATTACATTGTAGGCTACATATTGCATCTATACCGTACTTTGGCAAATTTAACATCAAAATGGATTTTTCTTCTCACCCTATTTTTTAATTAAGCTCGACTATAATTATGCATATATGAATGCTATAGTCTATTGTGTTGTGCATAAATCAAAGTAGAGGCATATAGCCTAATAGTCCTCCAGTGTAAAGCTAATGCATCATGCAGGTCACTCCCGTGGCAGATCAGTCCGCGTTATGAAGATACGCGAGATTGATTTTTAGGAACAAATTATCGAAACCGCAGGTGATTCAAAAATATGCTAATACATAATGTGCACGTATACGCGTTATGAGTCAGGGGAGTCTGGTCGCGTGTAATTCTCGTTTAAAGGTCACTCGAAGATAGAGGAGGTCATTTCCTGTTGTGCCCTGCACCGCAATGCACCTTTTGCCTCACCCTATATTTTAAATATACCCCATCTTACGAGATGTATTTAGTCATCCATTCATCGTTGCCAGCAATTCATTTCCAATGAAAATGAAATTAAGTAATTAAGGCGGAATTTGGAGTCCATCGCAATGGTAACAACGCCAACAACATAAACATGATTATGCAAGGTCTAAAAAGGTATAATTTTGGCGAAAGAATACATTCCCGGTTAACTTAACAATTTGAAATCATTGGCCATACAAAAATAAGGTATGTTGTACCGTTTACGACGAAAATGCATAAGGCCTGGAGATAAAGGAAAATGGATGCAAAGGAAAAGAGAATTCCGAAATTCAAGGGAAACAGGAATTGCGTGGATAAAATCAAGAAAGAACAATCTACGTAAGGATTAGTAGGCTAAAAAAAATAATACGAATTTGGCGTCATAAGAAAAAGATTGGAAAGCCATGTTCTAATTAAGTAATACTCTGTTGAATGGCAAATTGGTCAGTGTATATAATTTACGTGGAGTTTGTTTTATGCAGGCTTTGCCATATCGTGTCTGTAAATAGTCTAATAATACCGATTTAAAATTATAAGTATTTGTTGTAACAGTTTAATTCTACCCAATCGAATGCTGTAGATTCGATTCTTAATTGAATCATCCCTAAATAGTGATTATGCAAATGTGCATACGTGTAAAACACTTGAAATGAATAAAAACAATAAAAAGATAGCGAAGATTAATTCACACTATACAATGACAAAGTACTGTTTGTCGTTCGTACGTAAGTGCTGAACCCTTCTTACTATACTTGGAATTAACGAATCACAACAGATACTGGGAAGTGCATTGTGTCGTATTAATAAACTATAAAATGACGCCATATCCGACCAATTCAGCGGTTATTTACTCTTGATTAATGAGTTCCTTACTAACAATAAAATGATCGTTGCCATTGTCTAGGGCCACTGCGGGTCAGCGTTTTATTTGCTTTCAATGTCTCTTCCGATTCTAGATAGGTTGACATATTGGATGTATTGATTTATTTCAGATGTATAGTGTACTAAACTACTTGTATGATTTATTTATTCCAGTAATGAAAACCATCACCTCTAGTACATTAAGCCGTGCGCTGAATTCAATTTTGTCAAATTGATGTTCCGCATTGACATTGGTTTTCCGTGTATCGCTTTTCCTCTGGAAAAATATAACTTTCAATTTAAACAATTTTCAGAAATTTTACCTTGCACCAAGAACAATTTTCGCTTGCGGCACCCTAATATTTTTATTTGCTATTCTAAAACATTTAAGGGGCACATTATTTATTAAAAAGTTCCGTTATGTTGCGAAAATATGACAGGGTTTCGTTTCTTAATGATATACTGTATGTACATGTACTTTAGTAATTGTTGATACAGTGATACAGTATGCATACGCGTTGTCGTCCTCAAAATTGCTAATTGCAGCTGAATGACAATTGCGCCTTACTGTGGTAGGTGTGTAACCACTGCACACCACCCTTGGTGTGCTAAAATAAACCGTATGGGGGAAAACTGCCAGAAAATGAGGGCCAAGGTAATTCCATTGCGTGATGAACAAATGCATAATGAATCTGACCGGTTTTATAGACCTGGCAGATAGTCTCATAACAGCCAAAGGGCTAATGGACTTCGTCAGCATTTCTTAAGTAATCCAATATAACTTTAAAAAAGCCGCTCTTGCTTTAGCAGACAGATTCTGCAAGTGCCTAACATTTTATTTAATGAGACCAAATAAATTGCGAGCAATTAATTTTCTATGCGCATACACAACATTAATTACGAACATTTAGAAAAGCCAGGAATAGTTAGTGAAGGAGTACTATGGTGTTGTTTTCACGCTCACTTTGGTTCAAAAGAATGCCGACATATTGAAAATGTGTAAAGCCTTAGGTTCATTGGACTTAAAATTTGAACACCTATAGTTTGAATAACCTATGGTTGACTTTTCGTAAACAAAAACAATGTCATAAAATTCACATGGGTTTAAATAACCAGTTAAATTACTAAAAACAGCAAGTTTATGATCAACCTTTAAAATGCAAGCCGACAGCGCTTATCTCATATAGACTGCCATGGGACTAAAACCTACTTTCAGTAAGGATCGCCGATACAAATGCATCGAACAACAAAAGATGCACATAGTTTTGTACTGTATATACTGTGCGCTATTGTGGCGTAACTGTATTGCCTCTTGAAATCACGCATGCCTACAGTAACGCGCATTGTACTTAAAAATGCAACTCAATATCCTTATAGTCCAACATTTTCCAATGCAAACTGATGCATAACATATTGCATAAAAAACAATTTTTTGAATGAACTAGTAATGAAATTATTGAAATCCTATTACAAATGCATGTGCTGTATGTATATGTCATTAACCATACGTCACTCAGGGTGCTGCAGATGGATAATGCCAAGATAACGTCGAAGTAACCTTCAAAACTGCAGCGTTGACCATATGGCTTTGGCATGTATAGGAATTGGTTTTAAGAACTGTAAACGAGTGTCGGGAAGTTAATTAGAACATCGAGTTTATTCTTTATAATTGATTTTATGTACTGTTTGTTTGCCATGAACAAATAGGCCTTGACATTTAAGCCCAATTCAGCTGTCGTATGTATATAGGTCATACTGTAGGTTAACATATGAAATTATACATTCTAATATTTTAGTTACTCGTACATATCCCTGGCTTAAATACACAAGTTTTAACCTTACCCAACAATAGAACGCCTCAAGAGGCACATACAAATAATTAAAAAAAAGTAATTATGGTAGACCCGAATAGGAAGCTCCTCTTTCACGTAATGTAATTTTGCAGCTTCATTATGTACGTAGCAACTATTTTCCAATATTTTAGCACATATCGAAATTGGACAATGTACACCGTTGCCATCTATAGTAAAGCAAGTTTTCATTATTTTGCATCATTCAAAACGCAGTGTATAATGTATCCTCTGACCAATATATGGTAAACATTAACATGTCAGCAAATGACCGGCATATTATATTTGTCAATAAAGGTGGACAAAGATGATCAAGTCTCGGACTTTCTGTGAAAAGTGTTTTACGTTATAAATTTTGACATTGGCCTAAGGCACTGTTGTATAGAGTATACGTATATATATAGTACATGAATTTTTAAATGATTCGGATATTCCGAATGAATTCAAGAAGAAGATTCAAATACGTGAAGGATTCGTTTGCTTTGAGATACCATGCAGGCTCATCTTGAATAAAGAGACAGAAGTGAGCTAGCAAACGACACAAAAAACGGATCAATAATGGTATAAGAAGCATTGCGTCCCAATTTCAATTTCAAAATAGGCCTGCATTGGGAACTATATAAAGTGATGGAGAGATTGTTGCAGCATATATACGACGCACTTTGAAGCGTCCAGGAAACGAATTTTATATTTATTTTTATCTCGTTTACTTTGCATTTTGGTCTATTTGTAGGAAAAGCACGTTTTCTTCAGTTAATAATTAATTTATACATAGTTTCTCGAAAGTCTCCGGGGGACACTCCAGTTCTTTCATTTTATGTTACCTCAGGCACTCCAAAAAGGCATAAAATCTTTTTCGAATAGGATTGGAAAAGCAAGGTTTTAAAGAAAGTGAACCAAGAAGGCTATCTTGTAAATATTCTAGGTTATGCTTGATTTGCCGAAGAATATGTGGAACGGTTTTATAATGCATTTAATAACTTGATGCCGGTTTCGATAATAAGTATTAAGGGCTGAAACTTTACTAGAAAAGATGAGCGGGAAATCTTTATAAAAATGTACTTCATTTAAACTCTCCATCTTTTATCAACACAATAAATGTATCAGACATGTTGGGGTACTTTATTTTTTCAATGTGGCAAAATGGGTTGCTTTATAGATAATGTAACTTGCACGTCCATACGTGCAGGCACATTCGTTCCATTTTTTCATTGTGCATGATTCCTTTATTTTTAATTATTTATTTAAAAATAAACGAGAAAATGCATTGAATTTTTGATTTGTTGTAGCAAGTTAAACAGCATCAAAATATCTACTTTTGGATAAAAATTTATTCCCGGGTAATTGCTAATAACTAACAGGATTTTCTTAGTTTTTAACATGATAGCGGTTATATAGATACATTACATGTTAGTGCTACGATTCTCACTGTAATAGCGATCGAGTAAACAACTGAGCAAATCATCTCAGATTATTTCCCCATGCAAATGCATTTCGGAATTTCAATTTTCCCCAAGTTCCGATTGTAATATGACACGATGCTGATCGCTGCGCCGCGCCGTTTGGATATTGATTGGTGATGACCAACACCCCCGAGACCAGCGGCACTCGATCACAACATCAAAGCTTAGATCATCTTACTTGAAATGGGAGAAAACTCAAATTTGTAAACCTTTTCGCGGTTTGTATAACCAGGGAGAGCGCTATTTAATCGGGCAATAGTTAGATACCAGCATCGCTAACTTAAATATAATCTTAGTGTATACACATTTAGGTAGGTAGGGTGGTTATGTACACCAGCAACGTGCGAGTTAAAAGCCAAAATGAAAAGTACTCCACAACACACCCACAATGTAAACCGAGCCACACTATAACCATGTGCGCAAGCTGCGTGACGTCACATGTAAGTTATCAATAGAAGAATAACTCCAAAATAATTCGTATTTCCTTAAAACATGAAAATTACAAACATGTATGACATGAATGCCTATCTGCTATCACAATCCTCAATCCTGTACCATTTAGAAAATGAATGATAATGATCAAATACATGTACAAATCTAACATTAGATTTCGTAATTTTGCTGTTGCACGCATGCGTTACTTCGAATTTATTCTATTTGCGAAAATTATCCGGCGCACAATATTTTATTGAAATGACTCCATGAATAAGTATACAAGTCACGTGATAATGGCTCCTACTTAACTCGAGGTTCATTTCTTCTACGTTGGTAATAACACTTATGGTATTGAGATCTAACAGTATATTATAACTTCAAATAATTAATAGCCCCATTGTCAAGATTTCGAATTTAGAATTAAGATTAAATGTTGCACTGCGCATGCAGAACTTATTGCTATATTGGAAATTTTTATATAAATTTTCATGCTGCATTTCTTTTTAAGGAAACATTTAGCAGCGTTAAAAACACCTGAAATGTAAATTATTGAGTGTTAACATTGACAAAATATACATTAGAGCTTTAAAAATCGTTGAAGAGAAATTGGAAATAAAATGTGAGAATGATAACCTCATTCTTAAGCAATCCTAAAAACGCCGTAATGCATGCACATTATGAGATCAAAGTGTTTGTCTAATATAATGTGAATCTAATAATTTAGCTTTCATCGGGCGTGCATGAATTATCTTTTTACCCCCTCCCCCTTTTACTTTTGTCTCTTCAAACTATATGCTTTCTGATGTCGTTGTTTGGTTTTTCATAACCACAGTATAATAATGTAAATGCATTCTGCGTGCACTCTGCTCTACCTTAATTGTCATCACATACTGTAATCCATATATAATTTCGAAACCAATCGGATATACCAAAAGCAATTAAGCAAGAACATCGGCATGCATCTGAACTCATGCAGACACTTTCAGACGAAAATTGAAATCAATAAAATAGAGTGACTAAGGCCGAGTGCCTGTATTATTCCATGCAGGTAACTAAGCCCAACAATAAAGCATTTCAATCGCGTTTCATAGCAACACCCCGCATGTAGCCAGGCGTTGAAATTTGATTCCTCATCTCCATAAAAGCAATCAACTCAACTCTTTAATTAGAAATGCACTTCATTTAGGTGTAACATTTATACCGAACGCTCATCATTTACGTGCCTTTTCTCCTACATGTACTTGTATATATAGGTAAGAACCGTGTTTTAATTTTGCACCCTGATAATAAATACCCTTCCTAGCAACATTATAATGCGTTTATGCGTAATAGCAAAAGCACTTTTTTTGCAGAATACGCGCCAACATTTAACTAAATGGAAACTGCATGACATTTTCAGCAAGATTTTCTGCGCAAAATAAAATATGCTCCGTGACATGATGTTCATTATGATAAGGCGAGCACGAAAGAATATTTTCAGAATGGTGTATTTATTATAACGTAACACGTTTAACTAACTATACATGCATTTACACTTAAATGTCAAGGCGCAATCCGCATAAGGCTATAATTGATGCCTCTGCTAAAATATATTTAAGAGATAAGTGCTACTTATTTAAAATACATTGCAAGTATACGAATAATGTTATCATGTTTGTGAAGCGTATGTAATATGCATATACAATTTTATGCGATCACGAAATGTTTATGAGAGATGGCAATCTCTACGAACACCGAAGCTAAGCCGTGCTGCCCTCTGATTATTTTTCGGTGTGGGGTTTAGGTTTTCAATTTCAGTATAAACTGTAATGATCATGAGAAAACAATTCAACAATTATTATTTAATCGAAAATTAAATAAAAATTTCAACGCTATCACGTTGTGTTGATTTCCTTTTTTTACATTTAGGTCTATTCTGTTCTAATTTTATGAATTTGTTCACGGATCCGTGCTTCTGGAATTTAAGTTCTACTATACTTGTAGAGCAGTGCTTGTATTATACAGGTAGCGGTATATGAAGATAAAACATGTATATTAGATAATAGATAATTAGAGCATTAGATAATGCTCTACGATTTAGAAATAAAATTCCCGGAATTTCCGAATATACTCATTGAGATAAGGTTATTTCTCATAAAACATTGGTTAACAATACATGTAGTAAAAGTACTTTTACTAAAACATTGGATTTTTAAAGCATATTCCGAACAAAAAACATCGAAAGTATAGTTACGAGTACAGTAGATGTACATGTATATGATTTAATACAGAATACATGTACAGTATATATACAGCATATGATTTAATGCAGAGTATATATACATGTACATGTATACAGTATATGATTTAATGCATACTGCATTGTTCCATCACATTTAGTATATGTTGCAATTGTTCTCAGCTGCTAAGATGTGCTGTCATGCAACAGCACGTAGTTCGGTCTGCCTTTAAGTTTGGGATCAAAGCTACAGCATAAGAATGAACGAAAACTTTATTCAAATATAAGTAAAATGTCATGCATGGAAATCGCTCATAAATCATGTAAATTGCAATACATCAGTCGAAACGCTCGACACTTCTACGAATTTTTCTTCGGTTAGAAAATCACATCTTAATGAAATTTGACTTTTTTAGTAGGCTACATATACCATTTCGAAATCGCCCAGATTTTCCATCCAAGGTTTTGGCGATGTACATGCAGCCTTCATCTTCTATAATTACCTCGCTTAAAACAGATTTATAATCTAATCTTTTTCAAACATAGCCAATCTTTCGTCCAACCTTCACGAACGTTGCATTGATACTTCTATTGTTAAGATTTTTTTTATTTCTTTACATGTTCCTTTTAATCTCTATTTTTCAGAGTCCATTATCAACTGCTGATGGAGGATTTGACTAAAACGTTTGAAATTGGGATGACGGTTACGGTTCACTTTAAATTGTCATAAGCGTATATCGTGCAAGTACATATAATTTGATAATCGCGTGTGGAGGCTTATTAAGCATGCATGTGTTTCTTTGAAAATAATTACTCCATTTAAATTATACCATATATTTCAATTGTATCATTCGAAAAATATACATTTCGAAATGCACTATAGCATATATTTTGAGAAGAAATACGTCGTGCAATCCACTCTGAAACGCAATTATGAAATACTGAAAATATATTTACTCAATACATCCATGTAAACTGAAGAGCAGTTTTCAATAGTTCTGCACAGTTCAAAACGCACGTATAATGCATATATAAAAATCCTGAAACTTACATGTATTTAGCCTACATCTATGGAACTAGAATATATCGATGTTCCAAAAATTACCTTGTTGAATTCGTTCCAACATACATGTACATACAGTATTTTGATCTTGTATAAAACATGCAGTGCTACATGCATACTGCCATGCCTGTAACTCAAATATCTTAAAGAGTCGATCATTATTTAAAATGCTATACAGTATATAGGATATCTTGTACAGGTATACTTGTACATTGTAACATATACTGTACATCAATTAATTACTAAAGTCATATACTCCAGTGTTACGAATCCGTTTTTTTTAAGCAGATGTCGTTAAATTAACAGTACATATTTTGTCGTTTTAAATGATGAAATATATTTTGTAAACCTTTACCTTAACAATGTTTACTTTTGCGCCTTGGACAATGTATTGTGCAACGCTAAGCATTTAATTTGAATTATACTATTCACGAACACAAGACAAAGCTTTGCTATTAAGTTTGCGATTTTTTTTCCATTTAATATATACGGAATTTATCTTTTAAAACTGAAAACTAATCCCAAAGCTCGCATATAACTAAATTCTTCTTATAGAAAAAAAAATCATGCATCATCTACAGTAGGTGTATAGTTCATAAATGTTTAATAGTAAAAATAATCGCTGCACGAAAAAGTGGGCATTAAGGGGGCAAATGAGATTTCAATTCACCGAGTATAGTTTGTGTAAAAGTTCGCAGACAGTATACTTTGTATATGCATACAAATATTTGCATTTCTCATTCGGCGTCTTATCGCCAAAATTACCTGCAACATAATAAGCATTTTGAATTATGCATGGTGAACACGGCCATTTCAGATAACCATCCACGCGCTTTAGCAAATGCATTACACTGACAACCGATAGTGTTTAGGCTATACCAGAATTAAAGCCGTCAAATTTATTTAGTAATAGTCGCTCTCGTAAAAACTCGCCTTCGATCAAATATATTCCGGAGATTAGATAAGGAACGAATCAAGCTTAGTGCCGCTATAAAAAGTCTTAGCATTAAGAAATTCTTATAAAGTGCGAGGAAATTTCTTTCATGCTTGACTATATTTAAAAAAAAAACATATAAAGAACTTATAGCAGATACAGAAGGAGAAAGACATGTAGTTTTTCAGTCCGAATGTGTGATGCATTGAACTAAAATACTGTCTCCTTAAGGCCGTACAAAACGATGTTATGTAATTTGTATGGTGCCCTGGCGCTTTCCAATGATGTCAATTGTGACCTTGAAGGTCATCTTCAAAGTCATTTAATTTCTGACCCTTAAACGGTTAATAATACAACAAAACGTCCAATTAGGAAGTTGTAGGGCATAGCCAAATTAGTCAAAATGCATTGTAAAACGTAAGATAATAATAACTGTGTAAGAGGATATTTTACTTACAAAATGTCAACATGCCCCTAAATGCTGCTCACCAGCAATGGTTACTTGTATTCCACGTTGCTTACAATGCCAAGTAAGCATTGCTGGTGAGCAACATTCAGGGACATGTTGACATTTTGTAAGTGAGCATTTCGGAGCATTGGGCGGCAAATTTGAAATGGTGGGGATAAAATGTGCGATAGTTCGGAAGGGGTAATGTTTTCCGGACCGATAACCCCCCACGATTCTTCATTGGATGTTCCCTAGTGTTGATAAAAAAATTTAGAGGAATCTAACGGGTGGATGTGAAGATCCTGGCGTTCAACGAAATCCAAGATGGACGCGATTTGTCTTTTATATATATATATATAGATTTTTTGAAATTTTGGTTATCTAAAATA
Organism: Megaphyllum sjaelandicum; assembly: GCA_034698745.1. Classification (NCBI taxonomy): domain Eukaryota; kingdom Metazoa; phylum Arthropoda; class Diplopoda; order Julida; family Julidae; genus Megaphyllum; species Megaphyllum sjaelandicum. Next base: position 2,817 of record JAQGBX010005115.1, on the reverse strand, counting down.
GCACTAAGGTCCAACTTCTAAAAGTCCTTAAATATCAGAAATTGCATGCAAAAAATTAATTAACAAAAATACGGATGAGAAAAACTGACAGTATGATCACAGTATACAAAATATCAGTATGGGCACTGTACGATACGACAGGATATGATCGTATCGTAGGTGATGTATCTATCACTCGCTTGACATAGGAAAAGATAGGCTACCGACAGGGTTGCACAAAACTGCCCGATTGCCTAAGTGTTTAGCAAGGCTACAAAGTTTACTCTGGGAAACGAGTGCAGCGGAAGATTAATGTCGCACCATAACATTATTATCACATTTTGAGAAAGCAGACGCTGCCTACGAGGGCAAGTGCCTATAGCGATATATGGGCGTGGCTTAATGCGCATTTTCCCACTAAGCCGCCGCTTGTCGGAAAGTTGACACTGCGAAGATGGACAGGAGGAATGCGCAGAGCGCACATACTGGTATTTCATATACATGTATAGGGTATGATTAATTACGGGTATTCTTACATTGCTGAGCACGTGAAATTGAACTACGGCGCCGTAATCCAAATAAAACTCACGGTTGCAGGAAAAAAAATATATACTCATGCACTACAACTTCGAATAAAGTAGGCCTACGATACATCGAGTATAATAAAAATCAAGTTTCAATACCAGTAACGATCAAAGTGCATAATAAAGGCCTCACAAACGAGGCAATTTATATCCCGAAACATCTTTCCAGATATATAATATTATTGTTTGATATTTACCCGTGTGTTGGGAAAAATTTCCTTCGCAAATAAGTTTCCAGATATACAGATAGTATTTCTTGAATTTTAAAAAAATCCTAATAAGAGCGATCAATTGTGTCACTGCATGCTGTCGAGTTAGGTTAACCCCATTTCCCTTTTAAAATTGCTGTCATAGACTGCGTATACAATATAGAACAGGGATATATTTTGAAAGTATCGCTCCGTGTTTGTGTGAAATTTATTTCCAGATATAACTTTCCTCATGTGTGACGTATGGGCTTAAAACATTTGTGTTAGAATATTTTGGTTTAATTCTACCATGTACAATTTTTCGATAGACCATCAAAACCATACAACATAAAAGTAGTGAATTTGTACACTTGACACTAATAAATTTTATGTTAAAATATATTTGCTCATCAGTTCCATGCAGAGATCCCTTTCTGAAAAAAATTCTTGGCTAATGGCAATTTTTTAAAAAAAAAAGTGGGTTGCGATGGTAATTTATATATATTAAAAAGGATCATAAATGATGAAGCAGGTGCTACGCTACATTCTCAGTAGAGAAATGCACTATGCGCGTCGACACAAAGCATTTTATATGTCTGCAATATCAGTGCAAGTCTGATAAATAGCCTAATAAATTATGATTCAGCAAGAAAGGATGAGTGCAATGTTGGGAGTTGTAGCGCTCGTTGAAAGATACACTCTTCGCAATATTAGACAAAGTCAGAATGACTTTTCAATAGCAGACAAAGAAATGAGTTGCATTTCCCGAACGAGCCAAAATATCAAACGTATGGCACAATATCACGCAATGGATAAAAATGTTCAAATTCACGGTGACATTGATGTTTCTTGCGTGTGATTACTATCCGATAAAAATTGAATCAAGGTTCATAGATTAGAAGTACCGTGCTAGTCCAATATCACAGAGAACGAAATGACTGAGGGAATAAAGTGCAAGTAAAATTCGTCTGAAATATGGAAACACTACAGGTAGCGAATTCTTTTATCCAAAAGCATGTTGTTCCCAAACATATTCAGTACGCCACCATCTCGGCTCTAATAAATTACCTCTAGCGCCCTCTACCTCCACAGTTTTGTAAAAAATGCTACACAACTCTTATTTTAAAATAAGATTTTATAGGATAAAAGCTCAACGACTAATTTATTACCAGTTTATTGGAGCCTAAAGTACTTAGTGAAACATAATGCATGTAGACCAATACAATGTGATGGGTGGACTTGGTAGAGAGATACATGTATTACTTTCCCAAAGTTAGGTTTCATCTTCGTAAACAGAAATCGTTAACAATAACTTTTAGACGATACTTTTGTTAGGAATAAATGTAGAAAAAAAACATATACATGTACTAAAACAAATACGCTCCACAAATTGTAGTATAGATTCCCAATTATCCTGGATGAATATGAATCGGGATCGCCGGGTACATAAAAGTATTTTGCACCTTTCATGCAAGCATTATTTTCGGCAAAAATTAAAAAAAACATGAATTTAGGTACGAGTTTAATTTCAGATAAAATATTAAATTTTAACAATTAGAGTGTTTAATTTCTTTATTGAAACAAATTAACGTGGAAAAATATGAATTAAAGGAAAACAGCAATGTTGGAAATACGAGAAGTAACTTTTAAACAACTGACTACAGATTTTGTATATACATGTACATGGAATTTAAATATTCCACATATCCTTGCAGCATCGTCCTACTTACTGCCTTTTGGCCTTAACACCCCATTAGATAATTCAAACGTTGGCGTACATGTTTGTTTCAGACCGTTTTTTTTAAATTCCAAACGCCCCCAACTCCGCCTCAACATGTATGGTTCTAGAAGAGTTTACAAGTAGATGCATGATCGATTGTTGCTTTTTTGCAAGCACTGGTTTATTGTTTTTCAATAGGGTATTTTCACTACTTTTTTGTGGCAGAATATTAAAATATATGGTCTAACTAGAATATAGGTAATATAATTATGGAAATCTGATGACCACAAGTGGATAAATAATTAATTTTAAATTCAATTTTTAAATTCCCCGCCAAAAAGGTAAA
>JAQGBX010005114.1:0-14210 GCA_034698745.1 Megaphyllum sjaelandicum | reverse complement strand
GTGGGGGAAAGGTTACCGTAATTGTCTACCAATGTCCACCTAGGGGAGGGTGGTGTTAAAAAGTGGTAAAAATGTGTACATGTAAATTATGAACGGACCCTTATTTAGACATCATCATGATAATCGTATATATCTCTCATATATCGTATGATTCGTATCACGACGCCCATGAAATTCTTTGACAATCACTATCGAACAAATAAGAACTATTGTCTTGTCCGGAAGCTGCGCACATGATGTGGAATGTTTTAAAAATACCGCTTAATTACGAAGGATAAAGTCATCTATAAAGTCAGACAAAGCCCCTGAAAGCCCTTCAATTATGGCGCTTTACATAAATACGGCTCCATTCAATTATACAGCGTGGCCATAAAGTCTGTTGCACAAATCTCCAGAATGGTGGGAACATATTAAAGGAACCATTGGGGCGTTGAATTTAATGGTCACCAATACAAATGGCCCCGATGTCCATTTCAAGGGCCTTTAGATCTTATCTCTTAAACGGTAATAGCTACAATTAAATTTTAATTAGAAAGTTGAGATCGTCGAAAAAATTATAGTTTAATAGTTCCATTTGCAACATTTTACTATCCATCGCCAAACAAATGACTTCTGGGCTTCTTTCTTGTTAGCATCCATGCATAACACAGCTACATTGCAGGAAAGCTCTAGGATCAGGTTTGTTTTAGGAATCGAGGTTTCCTGTAATGTAGCCGTGCTATGCATGGGTGCAAACGTACTAGAATCCCAGAAGTCATTTGTTGTGTGTCAATGGATAATTTAATGTTGCGAATGGAACCGTTGAACTAATTTTGTCGACGCCATACAACTTTCTAATTCACATAAGTCCACCCTTACTTTATTGCTTAGCATTGCGACCAGCAATTCCCTCGCTAATAGCATCATATATGCATTCTTTGCAAATTTAAAATGCATTTTTGTCCTCTTAAATTCTTTTTTCGCAGTTTTTTCAACGTTTATAGAAACTTAGCGTCGAGACGAATCGAATAAGCCTAAAATCGAACAATTTGGAAGATATAATTTTTCCGGTCAAAATCGAAACAAGGCAAAGGGGAATTGCCTTACTTTTTTTTTTTTTGGTCCCTGATGGTCTGATTTCATTAATTTTGGGCTTGTTCGATTCGTCTCGACGAGAGAAATCCGTGAAACGTTGAAAAAACGGCGTCAAACGAGTTTAAGGGGTCGAAAAATGATTTTGAAAACGCATTATACAGTGTGCTGCAAAAGTCCTCCTTGCATGATATTAAATGCATTTGTGAAGCCTTAAACTCGTTTTTCGCCGTTTTTTTCAACGTTTTTGGAATCTCAGCGTCGAGACGAATCGAATGAGCCTTAAATCGAAAAAATCGGAAAACATTTTTTTTCGGACAAAAAAAAAGGTAAGGGTATAACCTTACCTTTTTTTTTGGCCAAAAAAAAAATGTTTTCCGATATTTTTGATTTTGTGCTCGTTCGATTCGTCTCGACGAGAGAAATCCATAAAACGTAGAAAAAACGGCGTAAAACGAGTTTAAGGGGTCGAAAAATAACTTTTAAGTCGTATTATACAGTGTGCTGCAAAAGTCTATCCTTGCTTCATTGCTTAGCATATCATCAGCATTAGGTTATGATTGAAATGCATTTTTTGCAAATTTGAAATGCATTTTTGACCTCTTAGACTCGTTTTTCGTCGTTTTTTCAACGTTAACAGAATATCAGCGTCGAGAAAAATCGAATAAGCCTAAAATCAAACAATTTGGAAGATATCATTTTCCAAAGGCAAAGGGTATAATCCTGACTTTTTTTTTTGGTCCCTGATTGTCTGATTTTTTTAATTCTGGGCTTGTTTGATTCGTATGGACGAATTGAATCCGAAAAACGTTTTAAAAACGGCAATAAAACGAGTTTAATTAGGTCTAAAATGGCTATTAAATTAAAGAAGAATGCATTAACCATGCATGGCCGCAGAAACTATATTATTTGAATAATAATACAGCGCAAATACCAATATTTTAACAGTTAAATTTCATTTTTGTCCTCTAAAAAATTTTACAGAAACGACAAACTCGTCGTTTTATCACTTGATCGTTAATAATCAAACGTTTTGCATCTTTAATAAGAAAATTGGCCTTTTGTTTTTGAGCAATGGCTTCTGGGTAGCAAAAAATTAATAAATCCATTAATGCAAGCAAAGTCCCAGAAAGCACTTAAGTAAAAATAAGGCGCTTTAGCTAAAGACGTATCTATCACAAACCAAACAACGATCTTATTCAATTATGCAGTGTGCTTCAAAAGTCCACCCTTGCTTCATTGCTTAGCATATCATCAGTAAAGGTTATGATTGAAATGCATTTTTGACCTCTTAAACTCGTTTTTCGCCGTTTTTTCAACATTTATAGAATCTTAGCGTCGAGACGAGTCGAATAAGCCTAAAATCGAACAATTTGGAAGATATCATTTTTCCGGTCAAAATTGAAGCAAGGCAAAGGGGAATATAGCCTTACTTTTTTTTTTAGTCCCTGATGGTCTGATTTCATTAATTTTAGGCTTGTTCGATTCGCCTCGACGAGAGAAATCCGTAAAACGTTAAAAAAAACCGGCGTCAAACGAATTTAAGGGGTCGAAAAATGATTTTCAAAACGTATTATACAGTGTGCTGCAAAAGTCCTCCTTGCATGATTATTAAATGCATTTGTGAAGTCTTAAACTCGTTTTTCGCCGTTTTTTTCAACGTTTTTGGAATCTCAGCGTCGAGACGAATCGAACGAGCCTAAAATCGAAAAAATCAGAAAACATTTTTTTTTTGGTGCAAAAAAAAATGTTTTCCGATTTTTTTGATTTTGGGCTCTTTCGATTCGTCTCGACGAGAGAAATCCATAAAAGGTTGAAAAAACGGCGTCAAACGAGTTAAACGGGTCGAAAAATGAGTTTGAAGTCATATTATACAGTGTGCTGCAAAAGTCCACACTTGCTTCATTGCTTAGCATTTAATATGCATACAGTAGGTTATGATTGAAATGTATTATTTGCAAGTTTGAAATGTATTTTTGAATTCTTAAACTGGTTTCTCGCCGTTTTTTCAAATCTTGGAATCTTAGCGTCGATACGAATCGAATAAGCCTTAAATCGAGCAATTTTGAAAATATCATTTTTCCTGTCAAAATCGAAAAAAAAAGCAAAGGATGAAATTTAGATAAATTTTTTATCACACTATCACCACTTTTAAATACCATTTACAACGAGTGTGTTATTTCATGTCCAGTTATGGTCTGAAATGGGCCAAGAAACGTTGAGTTTTCTACAAGGGTAGGCCAGCTTAGTAATGCCTTTATGGAGGAGCTGTTCCTTGCTCCAACCTTGAAACAGAACCTGACAAGATACCAATTGATAGGCATCAAAGACTTTTTTTACCATTTTTTCTATTTTGGTCCAAAAAAAAAAGTTGTCCGATTTTACGGATTTTGGGCTCGTTCGATTCGTATCGACAAAAATTCTTAAAACGAATGTTAAAAATTTAAAATGAATGTTGTTACCTTTGATTACCGGCTGTTCGAGAGCTGTGCACATGTAGTCTTCATGGCAGCTACCGTCCCCGATAAAGAAAACGATGGCGGGAAAACGACCAAATGCAAATCAGGAATTCATGGGCAGGGTGACCAGGATCAATCAAGTCAAAGGAAAGTTTAGACATTGAAGTACTGAAAAATCGAGGCAATTATAATGTTAATGGCCAAGGTTCGTTGAAGTACTTCCCGCGGCAGCACTTCCTGTCGACCTTCTCGGTTCGAGCAATCCTGGATCTCTTAGATGTTAGCCTTTCTCCAGGATGCCGCCATTGAGTTAAAGCCATTTGAAAACAGCCAGAAAAAATTAAGACAATGAGTGTTCTGCTCTTTGTAATTAACGGGCTGTTCACACTTGCGATTAGCAATTTTTCAAAGTACAAATTTACTAAAGTCATTGACATGTCGTGTTGTATGGATTCGCGCTCCATCAGGACATCCGACATTCCTTGACGGAATCAGAATGCTACAGTTGCATTGACCTTGAATGTTGTCAACGGCAGCACAGTATAGCCTACGTGTTTGAAGTAAACATTGTTTAAGGTTTTCTCAAATCTCTTAATTACTAAATTTATCGCGCAAAAACTATTTTTCTCGATGTCAATCACAACTCTTCGAAAGCGTTGTCATGAACGTTATTACAGAAGACGCGAAACACGCCCTTTTCTCGATTTCTTTTATTGAAAAACAATTCATTTACAAAATCAAACACTGTTTTCCATAAAATCGGCGATCAAACTGCCCACATTCGCACGCACGCTAATAAAACGATGATGGAAAACGTATAAAACGATCAAGACAAAATGAAACGCTTGACATCGAGTAAATCTAGGCCATGCATCCCCCCAATTAAACGGACATCTCGAGACTTACAGTATATACAAATATCCCATTACAATTAGCAAACACAAGAGAAGTTTGGTAAAAGTAATAATGAAAGCGTGGAATTCATAAAGAATTGGAAGAAAACGAAGCTACTAACATTATATACACACTCTCGTCTCTCGAAATTACACCATCCTTCCACGCAACCCCATTTTGAAACAGGAAATTTCACGCGCCGACCAATTGCACAAAACGCAACATAGATGGCGCTGAAAACTCGAAGTTTAATGCGCGCAAACCATCATACTGTAGATGGAGCCAAGATTGAAAAAGGTTAATTTTCCACCATTATGCTACTCCTCGGAGTACATACGCTAAAAATTCAACATGACAAAGCTGCAATTGTTCTATTCCATAAAAAAACTTCGTATAGTTCGAGATAAAACATAATTGTATATCAACATTTGGTAATGGTATTTTCATTATCAATTCTCCAATAAATGCTGTCACCCTTCAGAAAAATATGGTCATCAAGTAAGCAAGTGTTGCGCCCAGATGAGCAATCGCGACATAAAAATGCATCGCAATTTACTTCATCAGAAAAGAATTCTGTTTTAAAGGTCACAAAACTAAATTTACAGTATTTTTCCAGACTGTTTGCAATTTGATCACACTATCATCATCATTAAATACCATTTACAACGAGTGTCTGCTATTTCATGACCAAAAATGCATGGCAATTTACTTTATCAGAAAAGAATTCTGTTTTAAAGGTCACAAAACTACATTTACAGTATTTTTCCAGACTGTTTGCAATTTGATATTAAAGTTTTGATCACACTATCATCATCATTAAACACCATTTACAACGAGTGTCTGCTATTTCATGACCAAAAATGCATGGCAATTTACTTTATCAGAAAAGAATTCTGTCTTAAAGGTCACAAAACTACATTTACAGTATTTTTCCAGACTGTTTGCAATTCGATATTAAATTTTTGATCACACTATCATCATCATTAAATATACCATTTACAGCGAGTGTCTGCTATTTCATGACCACTTCTGTTCAAGAAACGATCCGAGTTTTCTGCAAGGAAAGGCCAGCTTAGTAGTGCCTTTATGGAGGAGCTGTTCCTCGCTCCAGCCTAGATACTGAACCTGACAGGTTAACAATTTATAGGCTCGAAAGACACTTTTGGTAGCAACATCTTAGGCTTTTTCTACAGTTCATTCACAGTTTTAATCCATGATATGGAACTTTATGGCAATATCTCGTCATTTTCCACTCTGCTACAGTGCAACAAACGCTCGGTTCGAGGGTTGATGAAGATCGTGACATTCATTTGGATTTATATTGCGCCATGGACGTCTTCAGACATCCGTTTTTTCTTCGTGTTCGCACTGCACTTCAGAATTGGCGGGGAAGCCTGGAAGGGAATGTTGTGGCGTTACCAACTGCGCATAAATAAAAAATGCAGCAAGAATTACTGGAACGAGCTCGTCGATGAGAAAATACTTTGATTTGTAAAACGAATTAAAATGGAAAATGAATTTGAAAAAATTAGTCTAACGAAACGATGCTGGATTTTGAAAACTGAATGCACGTGCAATGGATTAAAATTAGTTAAAAAAAAAGTTCAAAATTAAAAAAAAAAAAAGAAAGTTTGAAATTACTTTAAAAGAGAAGTAGAAAGGAACAAGGCTACTACGAAATTACTACGAAAATTTGGAGTAAAAATAGAGAGGAAATTAAGAGGAAACTGAATTGCCTAGTAATTTTGAAACATGAACGACCGTTTAAATTAAAAAATAAAACTTATTTTTTGTAGGTTTTTATTCTATAAACTGAAAAGGAGCGGTGGAAGAGGAAAAGGAATTTCAGGATAATTTGGAAAAGGAATCGGACAAATGCTTAGTTTATATGTCGTATATTTTTATATGCTTGCAATTTCTTTAGGTCTTTATTGTAAAAATTGTATTGATTTTTATATTGACTACATCTAAAGGAATGTATCGTACAATTTTGTTCAATCCTCAAAAATCGTTCTCAGATTTGACCTAAAGTTTGCACACACGAGCAGCTCAATTATAATCTTTACTTCTACTCCCATGTCCTTTGTGTTGAATTTCAGATTTTCGTTTCAATTAGAATTTTGATCTGTGAGCACGTAAATGTTCAGTATGAATACTTGCATTGAAGAAGTCATAATTACGGAAGAGCAAACGCAATGCTGTTATTTATATTTACAAAAAAATGGATGTGATTATGTTTTTAGATTAATTTACCTCCCAATGCCTTCAATGGGATTACCTCACAATTTTCTTGGATAACTTTAACGTCATTTGGGAACTGAAAACGCACAAGGAAAAAAGCGAATCTGTATATATTGTCATATTTCCTATTAGCTTAACACAAAATTGTACCTTAGAAGGTATTTAGTCGAGCGGAATTAATCGCGAAATAGCATCTCGATTTACTTTGCTTAAAATGTTATTATTTACAGAGTTTCAATCTGCTTTTGGCCATGCAACACGTTTAAAATGCCTGCTAAAGTGTACCGAATTAGACCAACACCCCCAAACTGCATGATACATGGTAACACGAAATTAGCGAATGCAGCAAAACCATCATCATGCTCGTGTCCCTGCTAAATTAATGTGACCGATGTGTTAATTTTGTTAGTGTCGAAAACGACAAAGTTGCTTTTCATTTAACGGAATGACGTACGAATTTAACATCCACTTCAAATTGCATGATTTTTCTTACCGATATACTCGTTCCTGCGACGTACGATTGCCTGTGAATCCAAGTTTCTCGATGCTGCATCCATTTCTTCCTTATAATTCCTATTACCTGAAAACAGCACGCACAATGCTTTTATGATTTGTTTTATTCTTTTTCACGTTGGTTTAGTGGTTAGATTTTGTCTTAAAAATGTTGTTTGGGTTTTCTTCCAGGGACAAATAATGTGTTCAGCTCTCGAACAGATATATGCAATGGTTAATGTATTTCCTTTAAATTTAAAAAGCATTTTTAACCTAATAAACTCGTTTTACGACGTTTTTTCAACGTTATTCGGAATCCTGGCGTAGACACGAATCGAATAAGACTTAAAAATCGAGAAATTTTGAGCACTTGATTTTTTTTTCCTCAAAAATAAAAAGCTGTCCGATTTGCTCGATTTTAGGCTCATCTGATTCGCCTGGACGCTCTATCGTCCAAATCAATTTTGACAGCCAAAAAGTAAAAATGACGTATGGCAATTTTATCTGCGCATTGTGTATTATGTACATGTATAATGGTTAGTGATGAAATAATTCATCTTCTCACCTCTCCATTAAACAGGCAGAATAGAAGAGATACGCACAGGCCCTGGAATAAATATTGTATCGTACTGTATTGTATTGAATCAAAAACGACACTGGTTGCAAATTAGAGAAAATATTTAGCATTAATGAGATTGGTTAGGGGTAAAACAAACCTGGAATGACGTGACGGCAGCAGATACGTAAGCGTACACATCAGCCCAGGGTGCATCTACTTCCGGTCTAAATGGGGTGATGACATAATGCAAGCCCAAAAGTGGAATGAGGATAACTGTTGCTCGGACAGCTTTGCTACAACAAATAAAAATTCAAAGAATAAAAATTGTTTAATGCCGTTTTTCTCTACCCCAATGAGTTATTTGTCATTTTAAATGGAAGTTTTTCAACCATGATTATGATCTGATTTTGCAAATAATTTTAAGGTTTACAATTTCATACTGGACAGTGTTCTTGATTTTTTTAAGAAGTTTGTTATTGAGTTGACATTTATTTAGGATCCTTTTTCTCAATTGAAAACAGTTCAGAGAATTGTCCAATTCTAGAAATTCGGAATTATTCATGACTCACCGTGTTTGGTTTGTGTCCGACGTGTTGACTGCACGAAGTTTTGTGACTAATACTTTCACAATATTAACCAAGAACACTAGGTTCGCCTGAAAAAGGATGCAACTCAATGTTACCTTTTATCTTTATTTTTTAAATAAATTGATCCCAAAACATGTTTGGCATTGCTTTACACTCACCAACATGGAAACACACACAGGTACTGTGAGGATCCAAGTGAACCTCGTCTCGTCCATCCAACAACTGAAGAAATCGAGAAAATAAGAACATTGTTCGGTTTTTAGTTTTCAAGAAACTCTGAAAATGCTGCGAAATCTTACTGTTGTGCTTCGTCAGGAAATGCATTGCGAGTGACGGCATAAATAAACGTTGGTACAATGGGAAGACCTGAAAGGAAATAAAGGTGGGTTTATTTTTGCTCAATACCACAAATATGAGCTACTTCATTAAAAGTTATCATACCCCATCCTATTACGTACAACCATCTCATTATGTTGTCTTCGTTGACGAAAGCTATTACGAGAAGGGTGTGGAGGTACATGCCTTCGCAAAACATCCAAAAATAATTACAGACTAGGAAATATTGAAGAAAGATGTGGAGGATTTGGCATCCAATCTGAAAAAGCAATTCTTTCACTCTACTGCACATAATTAAAATATTACATTTCAAGACAATGGATTTGTTAAAGCACAAATTCACTTACGCCATTTTCAAACAGCACAGTTGGTTTTAAGATGACGGTGTACCAGATCATCCACATGGCGTTGTTAATTATAAACGAAATGAAGAGATTTTTATGAATATTAATCCTTGTACATCTGAGTGACCTGTAAACATTTGTAAACAAATTTTTGGGTTCAGTTTTTCAACTTTAAAAAGTGTCCCTGTGAAAAATATGTTCGGTGCCTTAATGTTTTTCCATAGACAGCATAGGAAAATAAATAGAAATTGAGAATTTTGCTTTTCCAAATTCCCCACGTGTTAATTTTGTGCTATCTAGGGTTTCGAAAAAAAATATAACACATAAAATTGAAGTTTTATAAATCTAAAATTAGCATGTGGGGTAATTTAAAAAAATTATAAAATTCCCGACAAATTATTGAAAAATATTGAATTCCACGCCTCTGATTATACTCAAAAACGTCCCATAGAGAATGGATGACTACATGTAAAAACACCATCTTAAAATGAAAATTACTACTACTGGGGATATTTGAAAATATAAGTTTGTTTTTATGTCGAAGTAAAAGAAGTTGTCAAAAAAATCCAATTTCAGATGAGTACAAATTGTTTTGCAAATTAAAATTTGCGCAAACATTTTTTTTTTTAAATACAATTTATATTTATGAAAGTTAGGTTTTCATTAAATTATACTTCTTGTAAATTAATGGGTACCAATTATGCAATCTGTGTGCGCAACATGGTTCGTAATGCATTCGGAACATTATCTAATGCAGAAAAAACATAATCACACAAATTGCACTGCAGCAAAAATATTTTTAAGCGTAATTAAATGCAGTACAAATACAGTTCCACGTGAGAAAATGCAGTATAAGCATGATTTGGTTTTTGGAGTTTATTTGTTTTAAAGCCAAATTGATAGACTTGTTAAAAACATCAAACCTAATGATAGAATGCGGTGAAGATAATAAAGGCAGTGAAGTAGCAACATATTTTCACTAACGTGCATTTCCAATAACATTTTGCCACAATGAATTCATGAGGATTACTTCGAGTAGAGAATTTTGAAACGCTCTTCAACTCATTTGGGGGTAAAATACATTTTTCATAACACAATTATTTCAAAATCGATAAGCATTTTCAAAAAGCGTTTTCATGTATGAAAAGGCTTGGAGGATGGAAATTTTGTTTGGAAATTTAGCATTTATAAAAGTGCCAGGGAAGCAATACATTTAAAGCCCTACCTAAAGTAGAAAAATATGATGAGTGATATCATTAAGGCCACTAGGGAGATGGCATAACCGCTGATGTACACGCTGTTGTATCTTTGCTGCATCTATAGCGAAGAAATGAATAGAAAAACCTGGTCATTAATAATTGAAAAATACATCAACACAAATTGGAACATTTCTCAAAAATAGTTCACAAACCATCATAAGTTGAGTTTCCAGAACCGATTTTCGGTTTGTGTTCTTTGGAAACTCAATTACTCGAGAAAACTATATGGAAACATATTTTGACTCGCGAAAACTGTCTGAAAACTGACATTAAAAATGATACCTGACTGAAGAATGATATTGGCTTAGTAAAATTTTTTCCTGGAAACTTACATTAATAGACCAAAGAAAATTGTCTGAAAGTTACACTGGTCAAGGAAAATTGTCTGGTTTAGCTCGAGAAAACAGTCACGAAACTGATTTTTGTTCGAGAAAACTTTTTTTAGTTGAATTTAGCCAAGTAAAAGTTTCTCATTATCTGGCTTCTAATTCAATTACCCATTAGATTGATGACGTCATCGATGAACGGGATAGCCCACAAAGCACAATTTGCAATGTTTTTTTGGGTGGTCAACAAATGCACCAAAACTGAATCAAAGGGTTTACTTACAGCAAGTCCTTCCAAATCCACGCACGTGGTGTAGTTTGACCACGTCTGATTGGTTTCTGGATGCCTGAACCACGTTCCATCCTCCAAGCAAACTTTATGAGCTATGCCTTGCATACCAATAATCGACTTTATTAAATTCAGAATTAATTCCTGACTAATCATAAGCTGCGATACCCAAAAGCTGTTTTTAAGCCAAGATTTCCAACTTTACGTTACGTTGAAAACCTTGATTAAAGTAGTGCACATTTCTGGAGTATCGCTAGCAAATCGGCGACAAGTTGCCTATAGCGAGCAACTTGCACACTAAGTTCACTTGCAAACTTAAAATAATAATATAAGTATTAAAATACTCACGATTGGGTTCAAAACCCACCACGAATGATGGGCAATAATTGAACACGACACTTCCGGCTGGAGTGTCGTTCCAACACGACCATCCATCGAAATCGCGAGGACAGTAGACAATTCCTTTAAAGAGAATATGAGTGTTAGCACTTCAAGGATAAATGAAAAGTTTTCAGTTAAATTTCTTAAATTCATCACATTTCCTTTTTTTTATTTCTTACTAAAAAGAACATGTCTTTGCTTCTATCAAACAATAAACACAACTCAAGACGAAGAATTTCGGTTTATTTAACCTTATTCAAGCGTATTTCCTGTTCAGGCTTTATTTTGTTTTTTAAAAAGTAAGAAATATGCGCTGGAATAAAGTTTCACGATAAGAAATTTCGCATGAAAAAATAACAATGTCAAATATCGTCAACCAGAATGGATCTTTTTTGTGGATATTTATTGAGAAATTTTATTTTAGAGCAATAGCACGCAGGAAAATGCATCAAACTATCCGATCCCAAAAACAAAAAAGTCGATTTGCTGCAATTAATAGCAACAATGGCTTGTTGATAAGTTCGTGAAAATTTCTTAGTTTCTATGTTTTATTTCTCAATTTCCTTCGTTGTTTATATAAAACCGATTTTATCAAATATTATGCTTTATCACTAAAACAATATCATCGAAAATAATTTCCACAGAGAACAGACCACACTTGGGCACCCTCTTAGCCTGCATTAGGGTCATCTGAAAACTGTTAAAGAAAATTATGTTATGGAGGAAGTTCAAAGTATCTTAGAATCGTAGTGTTTGAAAACTGCTCGTATAGACAGATTAAAAAATACCATTTTTAAAGCAACTAATAACTATACAGGGTGAGTATGAAGTCAGTACCTCTCGAATCAATATGGCAAAATCTAGCAAGAATGTCATTACGCAGCTGAATAGGAAGTGAATGGCATTTTACATGATTTCGGACATCGATTAAAGCAACATCTAAGATTATACCAAAAAAATCTTTTAGACAAAACTTATATTGTTTTAAGCGCAGATTCATAATTTGCAAAAAAAAGTGGGGGTCCCATTGAAAATTCCGAAATTAAAAGGAAAGTTAAAATTATTATTTTTCATTACAATAATTTTTACGATTTACTATTTATTTTAAAAGATATTGAACGAATCATGATAAATGGACCACCCGGTATATGCATTCGCGAGTTTTGTACATTTTTGGAACGTCTGTAGCTCTGGTATGCGTGGTTTGGTTATTTTTCTGGAGGAAAACATTCGCATTAAATTCTGCTTCTAACTAGAAACTTGAGCATAAACACAGGACGTTTATACGGAGCCATTTTTGTTAATGGTGAAATACATATATGAGTCCGTTTTCTCCCATAATTGCACTAATCTTTTTTTTTTCAAATTAAGTTTATCTTATCTTTTTTTTTCATTCAATATTACAAAATCATTCCATGTTATCATCCTTATCATAATTTTACTTCTGTGATCAATGTACTAAATGTTTTGAAAAGGAATGAATTCTTCTAAATTCGAAGCTACAGTACAGGGTTATTACAAAAGAATCATCGGGTTTTAAATAGATATATTTTGAAAAGTATTACAGATACAACAGTAAATGGCACACGGAGAGAAAGTAAAAATGTCCAATGTATTTTAATCATACCATCACAAATTTTCAATGTGAGATCCTCGTGTCACACGACACACATCTATTCGGTAGTCCTGTTTGGCCCATTAATGCTGTTCAAAGCAGCTCGCATATACTCGAGCACACAAAACGCTTTCTGCTGCTTAGAACGCCATTTTGGATACTTGGTTCGTGCTGCCACCTGGGAGTTTAAAGCAAAGTTTGCAAGTGCACGGTTTAAACTTGGACTTTTCCCCTTTTTTTCGTGTTTCATTTAATATTAGGCTATATCTGCAATACTTTGTACTGTATATATTTTTCAAACCCGATGATTCTTTTGTAATAACCTTGTATATCAGTGATTTTGAGTCATGCAATTGATACGTGAACGCCAGTACTAATTGAATGATAACTTTGATAAGTAGAACATGATTCCAACTAATCTCAATAAAGATACTGTAAATCCTATTTCATAAGGTCTTCAGGTGAAATGAATTATTTATATTGTAATCACGATGAATACTGTTTCATATTTATGGTGGACAACAGCTTAAGCTTTAGTCAAACGAACAAACTTCAAAGATTAATTACTGGAAATTTCGGTTGTAAATAATTGAGATTTCTAGTGTTGGAGATAAACTTATCAAATAAATAAAGAGTAGCGCATGTAAATCGTAGTTGAACTTTTCTTTGCTCATTATTATCGACGATTTAAACTTTGATTTTCAAAAAAATCAGATCCTCTCACGGATTTCTAAGAAACTAGCATAAAGGCCGAATCACACTACAGATTGCGACTGGCGTTGCCGTTGCGATTGTGGTTGCGACCAACTCTCGACCAATCAGAGAACGAGCGGTTGCGATTGAGATTGGCGTTTGTAGTTTAGCCGCCCGGCTATTTTTCCAATCGCAATCGCAATGGCAGCCAATCACAGACAGAGACGCGCTCACGTGATGTTCGTTTTGGCGGGCAACTGAAATATTTTCAACTAAAGTTTCAACCTTGAACAGAAATTTTTAAATCGAACATATGTATGTAATATAGTGAATTTTTAAATCGAACATGTGTATGTAATATAGTGTGCCAATTTTGATCACGTGGCTTAACAAGTGCCAAAGTGCGACCTGCGAAGTTTGTCTGAGTACCCCTATTGCATTCTATTGTTAACTAAGCGAATTTAATGTTAGCCTATCGATTTTTTTATGATTCATCCGTCAGTCACATTCCGACCCAGGGCCGGTTGTACGAGCGCAGGTTAAGCTTAACCTAATGTTAACCTGCTGCATAACCACAACTTAACCCCCCCTTGCATTGCACGAGCGCAGGTTAAGCAAAAAATGAATGCTCAGGTTAACCTGAGGTTAACCGAGCTAGTAGGCA
>JAQGBX010005113.1:0-14212 GCA_034698745.1 Megaphyllum sjaelandicum | reverse complement strand
ATGCCCAATAGCTAGTGACTCATCTAGAATTAAAAAAGGGGAAATTCCCTATTTTGCAGCTGTTTCTGGATGAACCTCTCTGAAATCAAAACCTGTCTAAAATCTAAATTTTCCCCGGCTTCAAGCATTTGATTTTAGATAGGTTCTTCTGTACGATTTTACAAACAGCAGTTCAACTTCCAAAAAAAAAATCAGATCAGATTTGTAAAACACAAAATTTTGTTTGGAAAAAATCAACATTTATGTAAGAAAACTCCAGTTTGTCAAAGAAAACCTAAACATTACAAACAACATTACCAACTTACAAAAAAAGACCAAATTTCTAAAAAAATATATATAAATTTAAAAAATAACCCCACACAATAAAAAAAAACTTGGATTTCCAAAACAAAAGTAAAAATGTTAAAAACTAAACAACTACAAACAACTATAAATTACACAAAAAAAATTAAATTTAAAGAACAATGTCCAAGAAAATTAGAATTTTCTAAAAAAAAAAAAAGACCCTATGAATTTTATGGAAAGAAATGCAACTTTAGAAAACAAAGCACAAATTTGCGAACAAAAGTACAAACTTCCAAAAGAAGTATAAATTTCTTAAAAAAATATAAATTTATAATAAAAATATAAATTCTCATTAAAATCCACGCAATTTCGAAACACGTCTTTGCAAAACAAATATGCAAATAATGCAACAAATACAAAAAAGTACAAAAAAACTAAAAAAAAACAATTAAAACAAAAAATAAAAATAAAAAGTACAACAAAAAAAGTAAAATAAGAATACAAAAATACACAAAAGTACAACAAAACAAGTAAAACAATAGTACAACAATAAAAAACAAGTAAAATAAAAATACACAAACTAGTACAACAAAACAAGTACATTTAAAACAAAAGTACAACAAAACAAGTAAAACGTAAGTACAACAATAAACAAAACAAGTAAAATAAAAATACCAAAATACACAAACAAGTTCAACAAAACAAAAATACAAAAATACCAAAACTAGTACAACAAAACAATTAAAACAAAAGTATAACAAAACAAGTAAACCAAATGTACAAAAATAAACAAAACAAGTCAAATAAAAATGCAAAAATACACAAACTAGTACAACAAAACAAGTAAAACAAAAGTACAAAAAACAACAAAAGTACAACAAAACAAGTAAAACAAAAGTACAAGAATAAACAAAACAAGTAAAATAGAAATACAAAAAACACAAACTATAGTACAACAAAACAAGTAAAACATAAGTACAACAATAAACAAAACAAATAAAATAAAAATACAAAACACACAAACTAGTACAACAAAACAAGTAAAACAAAAGTACAAAAAACAACACAAGTACAACAAAACAAGTGTAACATAAGTCTAACAATAAACGAAACAAGTAAAAAAAGTACAAATTTAAAAAGCCAGAACACCTTTACAAAGTGGTGTAGGCTATATATGTACAGTTTACTGTATATAAATTTTGGAAAAAGTACAATTTTCCAATAAGAATTGAAAATTTTTTTAAACGTATTTATAAAACAAAAATTAAATTCCCGATAAAAGTATACAATTTTTTAGAAAATAAAACTTACTACAATTTTATAAAATAATTGAATTAAATATAAATTGTAGTCTTGAATGTTTGTGTAGCTTGTTTTCCCTTTGATAGCGTTTTTCCTGGATTTGGGTTATCCGTATTTTATCGAATTAATCAAATATTTATTTTATTTATATAACCCAATAGTTTTATGAAAAAAAAGGGTCGCCCAAAGATTTTTGTGTTCGAAAGCGTCGTTATGGAAACAGGTGCTTGCTTCCAGCGTCGTTAATTGCGCCGAATTCGTTAATGAGCATCGTAAAATCAAATTTAATCGACCGTTAAGGCCGGATTTTGTTCAATTTTGTAACTGCACTTTTTCTACTTATTTTTCGCTTATTACAAAATTTATTTATCACCTTATTTATCAACGTTATTTTTCGCCATATTTGAAAAATTTGAACTGGTTTTTTCAGCTTATTTTTCACCTAATTGTTTCAGCTTATATTTCAACTTATTTGAAAAATTTTCACTTATTTTTTAACTTATTCGAAATATATTTAATCTTATTTTTCACCTTAAATTGTGACCTTAATCTTCCATTTATTTTTCGTCATATTTGAAAAATTTCAACTTATTTATCATCTTAATTTATGATTTTAGTTTTAACGTATTTTTAAACTTATTTTTTTACCATGTTTGAAAAATTAAGGTCTACTTATTTTTCATTTTTTGTTCTAATTAATTGTTAACCTTATTTTTTAACTTATTTTTCACTTTTAATTATTTACTTTATTTTTCAAATATTTCTAACCTTAATTTTCAACTGATTATAAAAATGTCAAGAAATTTTTCAACATTTTTTTCTCCATATTGATAAAATTTCAACTTATTTTGCAGCTTATTTTTCAAGTTATTTTTCAACTTATTTTTTTACTTTTAATTATTTACTTTCTTTTTCAAATATTATCTTTTAAACCTTATTTTTTAACCTTATTTTTCTCCTTATTGATAGAATTTCAACTTATTTTGCAGCTTATTTTTTAAGTTATTTTTAAACTTATTTCGTAACCATATTTTTCAACTTATTTTTCACTTTTAATTATTTACCTTATTTTTCAACTGATTTTAAAAATGTCGAGTAATCTTTCAACATTTTTTTCTCCTTATTGATAAATTTTCAACTAATTATGCAGCTTATTTTTCACCTTATTTTTCACGTTATTTTTTAACTTATTTTTCACATTTAATTATTATTACTTTTATTTTTCAAATATTATTTTTTAACCTTATTTTTAGACTTTAATTTTTCACCTACTTAAGTATTTCTTTTTAATGTTACGCGTCAAGTAAAAGAAAACTTTAAAAAATTGATAAAAATCACAAATGTTATTTCAAAAATCTTAATTCTTCGATAATTGATTTCATAAAAACCAAATTTTAATTTTGAAAATGTTTGATTTTTTTCTGCTTTCAAAAGTCTAGTCTCGAAAAAATGTCCCCCCTGAGAATTTCAGGGGCCACGAAAGTCGTTCGTCCTTTCTCTTTTTTAGAGTTTATTTCAATTAAGTTAATTGAAGCTAATTAAAAGAGAAATTAATCATCAATAGAAACGGATTCCAAGCGGTTTTAATTTTGAAAAAATGCCCAACGAGATCCGGACTAGAAACTGCTTAAGAAGGGTTTAAATAAGGAAAAAAAATTCAATTAAAAAATACTCCGATTTAATTAGTTTAATTAAATTAATTCCCTCTCGAGACGAACGCTAGCTTTATGTCTGAGAAATTAATTTCGAGATTCAAACTTAATGTTTCATTTCTTTTCAATATATATAGGGTTACCGGCCCAGACCTGGAAAACCTGGAAAACCTGGAAAAGTCAGGTAACTTATGTCTGGAAAAGTCATGGAAGAATGGCTTATTTTGAAAAAAAAGTAATGAAAATTCAAGGAAGTCGTGTATATATAGGATTACCGGCCCAAACCTGGAAAAGTCAGGTAACTTATGTCTGGAAAAGTCAGAGAAAAATAGCTTGTTTTGAAAAAAAAAGTCAGGGAAATTCAAGAAAGTCGTGTTGTCGCGATCCAAAATTAATGCTGCTACATGGTTAGTTCAGAGCTAATTTTACGAGTAGAAAGTTTCAAATTTTCCACGTTTTTCGAGAACAAATTCTCAAATTTTTCCAGGTTTTCAGAGTACGAATATGCAAAACTTTCTACATTTTCCGAATACAAAAATTGTCTACAAATTTTCTACATGCAGTTGTATTTTTTTTTAAATTTTAAAAATTGTCATTAGTAAATTTTGCGATGTCATTGGCCAGGAAACAGCTAGTGTTTTAAGACTTGAAAAAGTCAGAGAAAAATCAGGGAAATTGAAAATAATATTTAAAGGGGGTAATAGACACTTGAATAATTAAATTATTAAATCATTTTAAATTAATACATACCACTTATTTTTAATAACAATTTTCGAACTTTCCATTGACTTTTTTTTTAAAAAAAGTAAAAATATTTAAAAAAAAAGAAAAGATATTTTTCAGAGAAATTGAATGTTTTTAAAAACCTTTAAAAATTCGACTTTTATTTAGAATTTTTTTAAAAGTTAACCATTCAAAATAAATTATTCGATTAACTATTAATGATATTTTTAATGAAGAATTTATTTTAAAAGAAATAATTTCAATTTATTGCTTAATAACAATTATTTAAAATTGAATTTAAAAAAAAAATATAATAAATTTCAATTTTGATTAATTTTTGAATTAATGATATTTAAAGTGAAGAAATTATTTAAAAAAAAATAATTTCAATTTATTTCTTAATGACAATTATTTAAAATTTCAAAAAAATATAATAAACTTCAATTTTGATTAATTTACGAATTTATTACAAAAAAAAAAATATTTAAAAAAAAAGAAAAGATGTTTTCAGAGAAATTGATTTTTTTTAATAAACCTTTAAAAATTCGACTTTCATTTAGAATAAATTTTTTAAAATAAACCATTCAAAAATAAAGTTAATCGATTAACTATTAATGAAATTTTTAAGTGAAGAAATTATTTTAAAAGAAATAATTTCAATTTATTTCTTAATAACAATTATTTAAAATTGAATTTAAAAAAAAATATAATAAATTTCAATTTTGATTAACTTCTGAATTAATGATATTTAAAGTTAAGAAATTATTAAAAAAAAAATAATTTCAATTTATTTCCTAATAACAATTATTTAAAATTGAATTGAAAAAAATATAATAAGCATCAATTTTGATTAATTTACGAATTTCAATCGTAAATATATGGTACCGTGTACTGACTGCAGGGTAAAGAATTGAATTATAAGTATTTTTTCAATTTCTTCAACCAGACCGCATTGATTCGCATATTTAGCGAAAATTTGGCAAGTTTTCGTCAATTATCCGAATTTTTGTCAAATATTTTTGAAAATTAAAACTGGAATTGAATTTAAACGTTATCAGGTATTTAACTAAAGCGCCGTAATTAAAAAGCGCTTTCTGGGGCTTTCGATCCGCCATCTTTGTGTGAAATTCAGCTTTTTCGATTCGGAGAGCTTGTTGTTCGAAGTACATGTAGTTGGTTTGGTTTTCTACCCCGTTTTATACCCGAATTTCGAGCAAAATTTAGCCAAAATGGGGAAAAGGCAGCATCAGAAAGACAAAATGTGAGTTTCCGTAATGTTTATTTCGGCTAAAACGTCGCGTGATTCACGTTAATTTCGGTATTTTTCATGCAGGTACTTGACGTGCACGGAATGGGCCACTCTGTACGGAGGAAATAAACCGGGTAACTTGTTTTGATTGAAATTTGAAATTAACTCGAAATATACCGTTTGAAAACTTAGGTAGAACGACCAATTACTCGAGTACGATATGGTGCTGGAGCTCCGTTCTCAAGAAAGGGAATTAATCGACGATATCTCGACGTGATTTGACAGTCCAGGATATGTAAGTGATATGGCCGGAGCAGGATGGCCTAAGGTGAAATATCAGCTGAATCTGTCCAGATGTGCGAATCTGTACATATGTAGATTTAACGTAACAGGTGCAGGCAACATCCCCATCCCCACTCGACGAACGCTCGACTTACGGACCGTTCGCACGTACGTACGTGTCGTCGCACGACCCCCTTCCCGAAGTCGCTGATGCAGGTTTCCGCTCGTACAGACTTCGATATCTTAAGCCCGGTACGCACCGCCACCGAACCGAACCTTGATCGCTTAGGGTAGGTGCAAGACTAGCTTTAAGTTCCGGTTTCCAGTTCCAGCCGTGACTAGCGCATGCGCATTTGAAACAAGTCTAGCCGCTGCTGGCTCAACTTGTCAGTTTTCGTCGCAAGTCACCAGTATTGAATTTAACATTTATTTTTGGGAAACGGGTAACCGATTTTTTAGCCACAGTGTGGCACACGGATGTATGTGAAATGCACGATACGAGAGCACGTGCATTTCCAGTAATTAAACAGTGACAAACTTAAACAACATCACACATATTTACCTTTTCCAACTCGTTGCGAAGATAATAACTTCAAAAAACACTGGTCGAACACTGTATGCAGGTAAATGTAGCGTAAAGACGTGTCCCGTGCAAACAATTGGATGCGAAACATTAATGCGCATGTGCAAGAATGTTTTCCGGCGGATGTACAATGATTTTCGTGGTATGTTTCGCCCTGTACAATGCATGCAGTGACGCCATCAAGCGCGCTGAAAAATACGCTGCTGTAAGCCCTTTTTGGACATCTCAAGTTCAAAAACAGGCAGCCGGAAATCAGCAAGTAAAAACTGGAACTTGAAACCGAAACTTAAAGCTCGTCTTGCACATACCCATTATCCTACAAACTGGGCTGGCGATGACGAAAGCATAACGATGGATCAGGTTTTGGTTTGTTGGCGGTGTGCACGGGGCTTCTCGCTTTAATCTGGCCAAACTTTCGGCGGTGGCGCATGCGCTACCGTCAGCGATTCGCTACCATCGATCGATATGTATCGATGATACTTCGAACGACGGCATTTGGTTTCTAATGTGTTTTGAAGTCTCCACGCAAACGTTTTTGCAGATTAGGATTGATGAAAACATGTTTGAGTGTATCTGCCGTAAGCATCGCTGTGTTGAGTGGTTTAAGAGCGCATAAAAAACATACACGCATACACATAATTTTTATCTAAATAGATAAACCTCTAAAGCTGGTCATACACGAGGCAAATTATTTCTGGAAACTTACCAATTTAAGTTGTGTCCGAAACGTCAAGTGCATACTTCTGAACATTTTTTAGTTTTTCACATTCGAATTCACATTCTAAAAGACAGAACTTTTTGAACGTGGCATATGTTTCCAGAAATAATTTGCCTCGTGTATATGACCAGCTTTTAGCGCAGCAATTCTTTCGGCAGATATACTCGATGTTTTCGGTGTGTACTGGACTCTACTCGAAATGTGGTACCATTCAGCTCCTGTCTAAACGACCCCCACTTAACGAGAACTTAACTTACTTACGATTCGCGCCTTAAGGGAACGCTCGACTTATTAACGGTTCACGCGTCCGGACACTAGCCATTCTATGACCCACAGCTTACGAACGCCTCTGGATATACAGTGAAACTTGTTAAGAGTGACCACCATAAAAATGCTACGTTGGTCACAGCGCACAGGTGGTCACTATACAAAGAATGCCTGAATTAAATAAAAATAATGAACATGTACACTGCACTTATACATGTAGACCCTAATACACGTGGTAAAAAAGTACAGAATCATCATGTCCAATGGTTAAAGCAAGATGTAACGTGACTCATTTGTTATCTGGTCACTTTAAAAGCTACATTGGCAATGTAAAAATTGCAAAAAACAACAACATCGGACGCTGCATGGTCACTGTACACAATAGACCGGTGGTCACGGTCACTATACGGAGAATTTTTATGAAGGAAATGTGCATTAGAAAAAAAACAATAAAAAGTGGTCAACATAAACAGGTGGTCACCATTTAAAGGTGGTCACTTTTCCAGGTTTTACTGTAATTTAATTCTTGTCCTTTTCGATTTATTTCCCGTAGGATCTTCTAGGGATAAAGACGGCTTCAAAAGACTGCCCTTCGACCATTGCAGGTACGCAATTTGCGTAAAATTATTTTGCCAAATTTACCGATTTGTTTGGTAATTAAATTAAAAAGGTTTTTGTTGATTTATTAATTTAATTTAATACTTTTGCAATTTTATTTACGTTCGGTGCAGCTTATCGCTTCAGCCTTTCGAGCATCCGCTCTGCTCGCCCGAGGGTCACGTCTTCGATCTCATGTGAGTCGGTTTTCTAGTCGTCTCGATTATCAATCAAATTTGAGGGATTTATGGTAAATTTTGTAAAAAAAAATTTCTTTCCGCAGGAACATCGTGCCGTTTCTCAAGAAGTTTGGGACGAATCCGATAACCGGAAGGGTAAACGAAGAGAAATTCTTCAAATTTTGAATTTATTTTTTGATCACGAAATTTCTAGGACCGAATAAAACAGGGTTCCCCCAGATCTGGAAAACCTGGAAAAGTCAGGGAAGTTGAGAATGACCTGGAAAAGTCAGGGAAGTCATGAAAGAATGGTTTATTTTGCAAAAGTCAGGGAAATTCAACGCAATCACGGCGATTAAAGGCCCATTTTCCGAGTAGAAATGTGCAAAAAATTTCCACATTTTCGGAGTACAGAAATGCAAAATTTTCCACCTTTTACGAGTACAAATTTGCAAAATTTTCCACCTTTTTCGAGTACAAATTTGCAAAAATTTCCACCTTTTCCGGGTACAAATTTGCGAAATTTTCCACCTGTTCCGAGTACAAATTTGCCCAATTTTCCACGTTTTTTTGAGTTCAAGTTAGCAAAATTGTCCACGTTTTTTGAGTTCAAGTTAGCAAAATTGTCCACATTTTCCGTGTACAAATTTTGAAAATTCTCATAGTTTTCCGAGTACAAATTTTCAACATTTTCCGTGTGCAAATTTTCAAAATTCTCTTGGTTTTCCGAGTTCAAATTTTCCACATTTTCCGAGGACATGCAAAATTGCGCTATTTCTCACTTTTTCCGAGCACAAATTTCAACATTTTCCGAATACAATTTTTTTTTTTAAATTTAAAAAAAAAATTCTTTGTTAATTTTAAAAATTGTCGTTTGTAAATTTAAAAAAAATATATTTTACAGTGTCAATTTTGGAAAATTTCAATTTTTCACGTTGTTATTGGTCAGGTACATTTTTTGTGAAACCTGGAAATGTCAGGGAAGTTGAAAATGAAATTTCTGGGGGAACCCTGTTAAAATGACCTATAGAAAAGTCGGGGAAGAATGGTTCATTTTGAAAAAGTCAGGGAAATTCAACGCAGTCATGGCGATCCAAAATTAATACTTCTATACGAGGTTAGCTCAGGGCCCATTTCCCGTCAGAGTAGAAATTTGCAAAAGTTTTTCACGTTTTCTGCAGCCGACTACAAATTTGGAAAATTGTTCACATCTTCCGAGTGCAAATTTTCAAAATTCTTCAGGTTATTCGAGAACAAATTTTCCACTTTATCCGAGCACAAATTTACAAATTTTCAACATTTTCCAAATTCAAAATTGTCGTTTGCAAAATTTAAAAAAAATATTTTTTAGTGTCAACTTTGGAAAATATGTCAATTTTTCACGTTGTCATTTGTCAGGGAAATTGTTTTAAATATCTGGAAAAGTCAGGAAAGTTTGCGAAATTTTTTAAGTTTTCTGAGTACGAATTTGGCAAAATTGTCCACGTTTTCCGTCTACAAATTTTAAAAAACTCTATGTTTACCGAGTTCAAATTTTCCACATTTTCCGAGGACAAAATTGCGAAATTTTCCACTTTTTCCAAGCGCATATTTTTAACATTTTTCCGAATAAAATTTTTTCCCATTTTAAAAAATGTTAATTAACGAGTCTGCCATCAAGTGGTTGGAAATAATAATAGAAGAAAAAATAACCACAACCAGTGCACAGTTACATTGATGTTCTTAAATCTGTGTCTATGGTTCAAAATTGTTCTAAAGTGTTTAGTATCCTAGATGTAATTTAATTTTGTAATTTTATTGTGTAACCATATGTAACTTAACTTAATTTTGTAAAATTTCTTGTTTACCTAACAGATCATAAACTTGAAGAATGGAACATGGGTTCCGAAACGTCGTTTTTCCCTAAAAAAACGTTACTGGTTGTGGTTATTTTTTCTTCTAAAAAATGTTAATGAAATTTTTTTGAAATTTTTAAAAGAAAAGAAATTCTTATGTTGATTTAAAAATTTTCGTTAGTAAATTTAAAAACAATATTTCCAGTGTCAATTTTGGGAAATATGTCAATTTTTCTCGTTGTCATTGGTCAGGGAAATTTGTCTATAACCTGGAAAACTCAGGAAAGTTGAAAATGAAATTTCTGGAGAACCCTAAACGAGAGTTTATACGAATTTTTGACCCTGCGTGGTTCCGGTCCCCAATCCCCCCTACCCCGAAAAGTGACACATTACTACTATTCATGTATACTCGTACAGTCAGAATGTTTTCCTTCCTGGAAACGGGGAAATTTCCCTAATGGTTAGAATTTTGGATCTTCCTTGTTAATGTGTGTGTGGGGGGGGGGGGAAGTCGTTTTTAAAATCGTTGGTAACCTTTTGGAAGATGTTAATTTCGACATTGTTTTGGTAATGTGTTTTTAAAATCCTGGGATTTGTTCGAAATTCATAACAATTTCGGATTTCGGAGTGCAAATTCGTAAGATTTTCATCAGTTTCCGAGGTCAAATTTGCAAAATTTCCAAAGGTTTCCGATGACAGGCTTGAAAATTTTAAGTTTTCGTAACTTTTCGTAAAACAAATTTGAAAGATTTTAACTTTCGTAAAACGAATTTCAAAGGTTTCAACTTTTCGTAAAACGAATTTGAATGGTTTCAACTTTTCGTAAGACGAATTTGAAAGGTTTCAACTTTTCGTAAAACGAATTTGAAATTTTTCAACTTTTCGTGAAACGGATTTGAAACAGGGTTCACCCAGACCTGATAAACCTGGAAAAGTCAGGAAACTTGAAAATGACCTAGGAAAGTCAGGTAAAAATTGTTTATTTTGAAAAAGTATGAGAAATTTAACGCAGTCATGGCAATCCAAAATAGTAGTACTAACTTCTACAAGGTTAGCTCATGGCTCATTTGACGAGTAGAAATTTGCAAAAAACATTCCACATTTTCGGAGTACAAAATTGTAAAATTTTCCACGTATTTTGTGCAGAAATTACCAAAATTGTCCACGTTTTCCGAGTTGGCACAGTTTCCGAGGACAAAATTGGTAATTTCTTCATGCAATTTTTTTTTAAATTTTAAATATAATTTCTATGTTAATTTTCAAAATTGTCTTTAGTAAATTTTAAAAAAAAATTCCAGTGTCAATTTTAGAAAATGTCAATTTTTCACGTTGTTTTCTGGAGGAACAATGTGAATGGTTTCAACTTATCGTGAAACGAATTTGAAAAGGTTTGGACTTCTCTGAGAAACTTCATGGATGTTTTTGAATAGCACATACGCGTATAGGTATCCTCTTGTTTAATGTGTGTGAACTTTTCAGCTGCTAAATTAATTCCCTCTTTTTTCGATTGAAAAATTTACCAATTTCGAAATGTAACAATTTTTCTAAAAATATTTTTTCTTTTTTCCAGAAATATGAGCAATGTTACATTGCCGCCTTCGTACGATTCTGCCGTGGGTCCAATGCTGCCCGATGAGTGTGACCTGGATATTCAGATGCGGATGCCCGGTCCCGGCTGTGGAAGGTTCGGAGAGGAGGTTCCACCACCCTCCTACGAAGAGGCCATGCTACTGGTCAGGGGACAGGGCCATCCGGGCTACATCATGTCAAGACCTATCCAAGAAATGTGAGTTATTTTAAAAAAAGTAAAAAACGGCTGTATGAATTTTAATGAATTTCAGAAATATGTTGGAAGAAGTCTTCCATCATTCCTGAACATATATCAACGTTTCAAAAATTGCTGGTGCTTAAAATTGGTGGGCAAGATGGAGTTCCAGGAGATAGTGGCCCAGCAGCAGTTTTTAACTCTCGAAGGCTTTTGGGGAGCAGAAATGAGTTACACGTTTACATTGCGAGTAAGTCCAAACGTTCGGTCTACACGTGGATTGGTCAGTCGAGAAATGATCGTTGAAAGTGCAAAATATGGTGAGAGAAGGGACGATTGAGTGTCTGGAACAAATGCTCGAGGCTTAAACATTTTTTGAGTGAGGCATACTTTCGCTATTAAAAATGCAGCTCCTAGAATGGACATTTGTGGGCTATCTCTACCAAATTTCATTAAAATTCATACAGCAGTTTTTAAAAAAAAATTTTTTTGCAGAAACTTAATGAAAACCCATTGTATCTGTTATATTAAAAGAAACCATGGTGTTGTGTGTTTTTGGACCGCTGGCTAGCTTAGCACCTTGCATGCTGACAAACTTAGTTATAATTATAATAATCGTTGAATGTAGTTTATCCGATGACAAGCCGTAAATCTGGGTTGTGTTTTTTCTCTTTTGCAGGGACAGCAATAGGCAATTGGTTAAAGATGCCGATGCTTGACAACATGGTTCGCGTTGCGCGAAGTGTTTCTGCCATTCAGTTTCCGGACATCGTCTTCGGAAGACGTCGATAGTTTTCGCGCCGATCTCTCGATGCACCGATGAACCTGGATGATGTCAACGATTGGACCAACTGCATCTTCCAAAAGGTTTGTCTAGAAGAAGTTTGCCGGAGCGAAGATTAGGATAGTGCGAAGCGGCCATAAAGTAGGATCAAACCATTTTTAACACAACTTTTATCTCACGAATGCAAGAACTGGATCGGTTGAACTATTTGACTTTTCATTTCTCCCGAATCGAGACACCGTACAAATTTCGGTCGCACCATGTCGGGGAAGGACTTCAGTTGTCGTTTGTACAAATGTGTAAATATATATATATATATTTGCGTCGCCGAGACGCGACTTCTTCCAGCATGATCGTTGGATGTGCTTTCGTGAAAGGGATGCCACCGTTTTTAAGACAGTGGTCAGTTTTTAACCTGCTTCATCTTGTTTTTTACTCACATTGTGCCACAGCTGGCTGACGAGTCGCTGGTCAACGTCTCTTACTCCCTTACCTTAGTTTTCTAGTCTCGTGACCCCAGCTTCGTGTCACAGGTTGGTAAAGCTTTCCGCGGATACCAATGTGCAATGGAATCAGCGTGATGAAAATGGTTCCTTCCACAATAATGGCATGGATGCCTGAAGAGGGCATTGCCTCGAAACTCGCGCGTTTCCTAGAGGAAGTTCGAAATAAAAAATTTAAACGTTTCACCATAGTCAGGTTAAAATTAAAGTAAAAAACCATTGAGTTTCGGGTACATGTGTAGATCCAGCCTCTTTATTGAGCTAATTGAAGTTTTTTTTTAAAAAATCTAAGGTTTTCTCATAGGAATTTCATGTGATGTCCCAATGAGGACTTTAGACACCTTTGGATCTTGACTATAGACGATGATCGTTTTTGATCTAGCTTCCCTTTATTGTTTAATTTTATATTTGTAAACATAACAATATGTTAGGATTTAGGTAATTTTGAGATAATTCAAAACTGGAGTGAAACCAGGTTAGAAATCTTTTATTTCCAGGATTAATGTTTCTTGACAGTTTCCAAATTTGCAGAGCCATACATAGTTTGTCCTGAAAAAATAAATTTCAGTTATTTTTGCAGAGCCATACATAGTTTGTCCTGAAAAGATAAAATGCAGTTTTTTTCTCATAGAGAAATAAACATCAAAAGTAGACCGAAAATGGGTACAAAGCCCTAAGATAAAAATAATAAATTAAACTATTTGAGTTGGCTTGACATGTTTCGCACGGCTCTTTTTAGGTGCTCAACATGTTTGAGATTTGTTCGAAGCCAATAGCTAGAAAAAGTTTACGATATAGCCCTCTGTATAGCGATGGCTGAAGATCGGAGCCAAGTTGACCTTCTTCAACTCGTAATGTAAGAAAAATTAAAAAAAATTACATCAATGTCTCCGATTGTTTGGGAGTACAGGTATATGTTGCGTGAACGTTCCTCGTCATATTGTGCCAAAGGTGAACTTTTATTCGAATTGCACTTCTGAACTTACGCTGTTGTATTTTGTACTTATTCATATTCCTGACTGGGTTTTTCTATCG
Source organism: Megaphyllum sjaelandicum (assembly GCA_034698745.1). Classification (NCBI taxonomy): domain Eukaryota; kingdom Metazoa; phylum Arthropoda; class Diplopoda; order Julida; family Julidae; genus Megaphyllum; species Megaphyllum sjaelandicum. The sequence continues at coordinate 453 of JAQGBX010005113.1, read as the reverse complement.
CTAATCATAAAATTAATTGCTGCTATTTAATAGGAGCAATGCTACGCTTTGTCGCCGTGCAATATTAACAATCTTTGTAAAGATAATAATAATGATAATAATATTGAAATTGATGCTGAGAACAGGATGATGCTTATGTAGAAGTTTATTGAAATTGCGAAATACGGAACATTTCACATTCTAAATAGCCTTATATGAACGCTGTCCGAGCAATTACAACAACAAAAATGGTCAATGTTCAAATTCAACTCCAACAAATTTTGACATTACTACACTCTTAGTCATTTAACTCCAAAATTCGAGTTAAAATCTGAAAGAAAATGGTCAGGTAAATTTTCGCATTACAATGTATCTTCAGTATTTGCACACAAAATGGTACCTTTTAAACTGAAGGTACATATTTTTAAGGCATAGAATTACCTGCAAAATACAAGGTAAATAATGTTTGAGGGA
>JAQGBX010005112.1:0-14212 GCA_034698745.1 Megaphyllum sjaelandicum | reverse complement strand
TCACATTAGAATTCACATTCTAAAAGACAGAACTTTTTGAACGTGCCATGTTTCCAGAAATAATTTGCCTCGTGTATCAGCTTAAAACGTGGGAAGAAAAGGGAAGATGAATATGAAATTTCTGGGGTACCCTGATTAATTTGAAAGATTTTGAATTTTTTTAAGAAAGCCAAGTTCTATGAATAGAAATAAAATGTCGCTTAATTGGGTTACCGGTGTGAGAACAATTTCTAAAATGTAAGATTACCTCTTCCAAAGCCACGTGGATGGGGGTGACGTCATAATCGGAGAGGTTCATGGACACCTGGGCGATGTTGTGTTCCTCAAGCCACCAGCCGATGGCCTGCAACTTCTTCAGGCGTCCAGGCTGCAAACGTAATTGCTTTGATATTTTTTTATATAATTTTATGTGTAATAAAAATTTCTGTTTTTCTTTAATATTGTCTGTTTCTTGAAAATAGTGTTTGCTTTTGACTAAAATTAGCTTGGATTTGGAAAAATTATTTTTTTTAGGAAATATTGTGTTAAGAAAAATCTTGTTTATGGGAAATCGCCTTCTTTTTATGGAAAATCGTCTGTTTTTGGAGAAAAAATTATTTTTTGGAGAAAATTATTTTTGTTTTCGGAAAAGCATTTTCCATTTTTTTTCTTTTTCTTTTTTATTTGTGAAAATTCTACCGTGTATGAACAAATGAAAAAAAAAACTTATTTGTCTGAGAAAACTGTTTTTAGATCTTGGAAAAAAATGTCTATGTAATTGGAAAATCATTTTCTTTTTGAGAAAAATGGTATCGTATTTGAAAAAAATAGGAAATATAAAGAAAAGTTTAGAAAAATTATTTGTTTGAGGAAAAATTTTTTTTGGAGGAAATTGTCTATGTAAATAGAAAATGGGTTTGGTTCAAACGAAATAGTTACCTCATTCGGCCCTCTTCCCTGTTCCCTTATATCGAGGGCAATGCGGTGGGCCTGTTCTTTGGTGCCCAATATGTTCACGTTGTAAGCGATGAGGAATTTGCGAGCACCTGTGGCTGTGGCGCCCCAATTGGCCACGAATTTTACCGGACCAAAATCGGGCTTCCACTCTGGTTTATTCAGCTTTAAAAGTTGAAAGAAAAGCAAATCTGAAATTCTAAGCACAAAAACTGTACTATTCGAATCCATGCCTTCAATTTCTGATTCGTAACAAATGTATTCTTTTTAAATAATACAAATGCAAATGTTAACATTTCATCAAAAATGTGCGAGTTTAACGATACATAATACAAAAGCGGATAATAAATATGGATATATAATCCCTTTATTATAAACAAACTATACACTACATTTTTTAGCATTACGAGTATACTTATAGAGGTCAACATGGGTTAATTCGTACAGTCAAACTCGGATAAGTGAACCCCGCATAAATGAAAACGGATAAGTGCAAAAATTTCCCTTGCCGGGTCGGTTTTAATTTATCCGAGTTCAACAGTGCATGTACATTGTCTTTATATAAGGCAAATCGTGTCCATTTTGTTTGTGTCTTGTTGTGTCTTGTTTTAAAAGGACGTTTACGTCTGGCGCGTAGGGGGTATTTCGGAAATTTGCGAAATTTTTTTTTTTTTTAGAAATTTGCGAATTTTTTTTGGAAGGGCCCTGATATACGTGTAAGCATTCATTATGGATTTTGAAAAAATCAACACGTTTAATTTCCCTGCTATTTTCAAAATTAATTAAGTCATTCTTCCCTGAGTTTTTCGAATTATGTTTACTTTATTTAATTCATTTTTGTATATATTTTTATTGTAAATGTATGATTCCCCGGGCAAGGTCGGGCCTTCCAGCTAGTTTTTGATAAACTAATTAAAAATGGAAGAAAAATGTACATTAACGTTCCATTAAAAAGAACAATAAATTTCCATTTCCTAAAAATTAACGAAGAATTTTATGGAATGAAACCGTTACGAAAGAACAAACGATCTATTTCATAGACCGATATAAAGTTCCATTTCAATGAAGACTACTTCCAATTCATAGAATTTATAAAAAAAATGTAACGAATATTGAAGCTTGAGAGGAAAATGGATGACAGGAATGAAAATTTGTTGTGAACTTGATTGTAAAAATAGTTTTTGACAAATATCTATTTATTTGTATCCGGATTTGGTTTCGAATTTCGATGAATTTTTAACGAAAAAAACTAGGTAAAATTACCTTTTCGGGCAAGGCTTCGTATTCTCCAGCACGTATTTGTGGTAATGTCTTCCGGTAGGCTTGATCAGACGCATCGCCGTATAAATATACTGAAAAAAATGTGCATGAATTGAAAATTATTTTTGAAATGTTTGAAAAAATTTCTAATATTTTCAAGCTGAAATGTTTCTCACCAGGAACTCCAAGCTCTGAAGCAAGTTTTTGTCCAAATTTCTTGGAGCATGCAATGCATTCCTCAATGGTCACTCCTCGGACAGGAATGAATGGACACACGTCCAAGGCACCCATTCTTGGATGTTCACCTGGAATGTTAGGAACAAAATAGGAACATCTTAGATCGTTTTATAAATAATAAACCAATATCTTTAAAAAATAACCAATTGTTTTCATAAAAGATACAATTTCTCCGTACAACTGTCAAATTTTTTTCACAAAACATACATTTCCCCAAAACAACAACATCAATCAATTTCCTTGAAAAATTCATAAACGACACAATTTTACCAAAACATACTCCTACAAACTCGAAATTACTAACATATTATTCTGAAAATAATGAAAATGAAACAAAAATTCTCAAAGAATGGCGCTGCACCTTCAAGTGGACGAAAATTTACCCTAAGTTAAGTTTTATCTTCAAGTTGTTGGTTTAGTTTGAAAAAGCAGGTGAGACTTCTGTTATCCCTAACCAGAACTTTGTTTTGTCATGCTGTGTTTTTATTTGTAATTTTGAATGTTTTTAGTCATTAGAGGTGTAGGAATTGTAAAATTCTTTATGTGAAAATTAATTGGTGAAAGTAATTTTATATACTGTAGTAATACTGTCAAAAATGCTTTATTATTTATTTTTGTAGCTCTTGATGAAGGCTGAAATGTTGATCATTCTGGTTAGGGTTAATCGAAGTCTAGCAAAATTTACCAAAACCTATTTTGTAATAAATAATCGCTGATTAGAGTTCAGCTAAAATTTATTTTAAAAGTATTCGTTTAAAATTTTACAAAAATAAAAAAATATAAGAGATCATTGCCGCATGTTTGGATTTTTCAAATAACGAAATCAAACCGAGTTTTATAAAAATGTTTATAGCAGGATAATAAAATTCAGCTAACTATTTGGGCAAACTGGACAATGGTCAAGGCGTATGTAGGCAGAAGCCTTGAAAACAATTTCAAGGAAATTGCTTTTACCATTAAAGAGATCAAAAGAAACGAACAAACCAAATAAGGCTAAAATAATTTCTATAGAAACGAACAATCATTTCTTCAATGCAAAAAATTTCTAAAGCAAGAAAAAAAGAGTAATATTTAACCACGAAGCTATTTTTCATAAAATGTAGATTCATGACATTTGCTTTTTCATCTCAAGACTTAAAAATGCGTCACATTTCTTCTTAACTTTTAAAATAAATATATAAAGGAAAAATGAACATGTTAAAATCCTTTCTATTTCGCGGAACAAAATAGTTCCACAACGTAAAACGAAACGTTCTACTGTATTTCATATTTCATTTAATGGAAAGAAAACGTTCCCATTTAAAGATAAAGTTCAAAATAAATAAATCAAAACGTTCTAATCCATAGAAAAGCTCAAAATCAATAAATAAAATCGTTTCAATTCGTATAAAAAGCTGAAAATAAATAAATCAAAAGTTATAGAAAAAGTTCAAAATCAATAAATGATAAATTCCAATTAATAAATAACATTCAAATATTCAAAAAAGCAAAGCGTTCCATTTTATATAGCGAATACGATCAAATTGATAAAATCATTCCAAATCATAGAATAAAAACGTTTCATTTCATATCGAATTATGTTCACGTTAATTTAAAAATGAACGAAAGTGTAAAGAATTTTGAAAATGAAAAAAAACGTACATCTGGGAAAAAAATTGTTTCTACTAGTAAGTTAGTATTATTTACATTACATGCATATCAAAAGTTGATTTTATAAATTTTTATCATTTAAAGATATTAATTGAAGATCTGCAATTGAAGATTTGAGAACAAAAGCAAAATTAACAAAAAATTACCTTTCTGTACAGTCATATCAATGAGTGTCCAAGCAACTCTGGAAGCGTTTAAGGCTGCTTCAACAACTGCTTCTGGAGAACCAACATACGTATACACTGTTCGGTTAGTTGATTTTCCTGGATCGACATCAAGAAGTGTTATTCCGGAAGTTGCGGAAATCGCCTTGGAAATTGCCTCAATTGTCTATGAAAATTAGAAATAAGTGGAATTAATAAAGGAACGTCTTTATTCTTTATGTACAATAGTTATTAAACCTCAAACCATAATGAAGATTTCAGAATGTGCTAAAATTATCTCAAAATAGCCAATCTAAAAACCAATTGAATTTTTTAAAGATTGACAAGAAATTTATATTTTTATTTAAAAACAAAAAACAATACAAGATTTATTTTTCAAAATTAAAAAAAACATCCTGTTAAAAACGCACTATTTTTCCATAAAATTGCAAATTCCAGGAAAATATCATGTAAATTCTGTATTGTTGAACCTCAAAACATAATCGAAATTTTTGAATGCGATGGAATTTTCGCAGAAAAATGCATTTTCTCAATAAATGCTAAAATAACTAAAAATTCCAAAAAATAATTAATTTTTTCCAAAATCAATAATAAATTATCAATTTTTAAAAATTTATACAACTGCTTTAAAAAAATTGTCCTTTAAAAATATAATTTTTCAAAAAAACATTTCACAATTTCCTGAAAAATATATTCTTTTCCACAATAAAGATTTAGTATTTTCACAATTTTCTAAAAATTCTACAAATTTACAAATTCTATATGAAATATTTCCATAAATTCATTTTTTTATAAATATATGTGATCTTTGAAGAATCTTTGAAGAATAATACAATTTCATGTAAAAGAAAGTAATAAAAAATTATATAATTTTCTAATAATAATACAATTTTATTTAAAACAAATATTGCTCCACAATCTACACGTCATCATTAAAAACAAATAACATTTTTTCAAAAGCTACATTTTTTTTTTTTTAAATGATACGATTTCCTATTGAAACTCAAGTGTCCTTCCAAATATGAAAAGTCTTTAAATTTTACACAAACAAACATTTTTTCAAACTTTATACGACTAGGTTCCCCCAGAAATTTCCTTTTAAACTTCCCTGACTTTTTCAGGTTTTTAAACAAATTTTTCTAATTTATGACAGTGTCAAAATTGACATATGCCAATGTTATTCACAATTTTTAAAAATGACACAGGACAAATATAAAAGTTTGCCTTCGGAAACGTTGGCAATTTTTTCTAATTTGTTCTAGAAAACTGTTGAAAATGTTGCAAATTTATATTAAGAAAAGTTTTAAAATTTTGGAAATTTGTCCTCGAAATCTGTTGAAAATGTTGCAACTTGCAAGTTTGTCCTCGAACACTGCAATTTTTTTTGCAAATTTATCCTATGAATTTTGTGAAAATTTTGTACTTGGAAAACATTAATTTTGGATTGTGATATTATAACGTTGAATTTCCAAGACCTTTTCAAAAATAAGTCATTCTTCCCTGTCATTTTCAAGTTTCCTGCGTTTTCCAGGTCTGAGGGAGCCCTGAAACGAGATTTTTTCATTTGATAGATTCAATTTTTTTTTCAAAACTAATACATTTTTTGTAGATCGATAATTATCTCTTATTCAATAATGTATGGAACAAGGTCTGCCAAATTCGAAATATCTAAACGATGCTACTTGAATAGCTTTCGTATCAGGTCGCGAAAAGTGACATTACAATCCTACAAATGTGATTGCAGGTAATAAAAATGGTGCTTGTCATCAACTTCAAAGTAATAAAAGCGACAAGAATGATGGCGAGATTAAGTATTAAAAACTTGACGATTTTGACAGACTCGATGAATTGCAATTTGCTGCTTAAATTGTGAACCATTATTATAAAATCAAAACTGAAATTTGATTTCAATATTTTATTCTAATCAACTGAACGATTTAAAGATTTCGAATTTTTTAAACAAAATGTAAATGAATCTAAACGAATCTATTGAAATTTGTCTTTATTTTTTTCTAAAAATAACGTTTCTTTCAATACAACATTTTCTTTTTTCAGAACTCGACGTTACATGGAATAGTACGTTTTAAATTTTATTGTCAGAACGTTTTTTATTTTTTTTTCAGAGCTCGATTTAAATAGAAATGACTAGATTTCAAATTTTTACCCTTGGAAATGTATTTCATCGAATGGAACGATTTGAATTTTTCCCTACAACTTGACGTTCCATCTAATGCAACATTTTCAAACAATGTTTTTTACAACGTGACGTTCCATTATAAAAAGATTTTTAATTTCTGACATGACAGAGTACATTGAGCAATTGTTAATTTTAAGAACGCGATATTACATTTTATGCATCTATTTTTTTACACAAGTAACGAAAAAATGCCACAAAATCAATGACATGAATCAATAAAAAAGTAGTACCACAAATAGTAAACTGCACATGAAAGAAAGTAAATAAAATTCAACACTTACCTCTTTACTTTGACCTTCCGAAAAATTCGGCACACATTCGACAATTTTAGACATTGTCCAAAATGTTGGCGACCAAACGTTTAACCTTGTTCGAAGCCAACAGCAGGAAAAAAAATGCGAAACTGCAAACAGGAAATATCAAAGTCCAAAAGACAAATAAGGAATTAAAGAAAACGAGTTATTGAACAAGCAGTTGGTTGAAGGTCATAAAATTACCTATTTCGGTCAGGGCATTAACATTGATGTGATAAAAACGTCATCGTCCCAAAAACCGGAAGGGAAGCATCTCCACTTAAAGTCGAATCGAGCTCTACAGTATTAAATACAACTTGAGAAATAGTTCAAAAACAATTTTCGAATTCAAAATTTGCTAAGTCACAATTGCACATGAACGCAAATTGATTTTTTAAAATTGAAAAATTTGTATTTGGAAAATATTGAAAGTTTGGGAAATTTTTTGGTTCCCCAGAATGTTCAGATTCAACTTCAATGACCTTTCCAGTTCTTGAACAAATTTCCCTGACCAATTAAAAATTGACACATGCAAATGTTGCCCACGATTTTGCAAATCGCGTTTTTTAAAATTTTCCAAAATTAGCATGCTAAATGTTTCGAAAATTTTACAAATTTGTATTCGGAAAATGTTGAAAGTTTTGCAAGTTTGTGTTTGGGAAAACTTTTCAAAATTTCCACGTTTTCTCGAGTACTCCGTAAATTTTTAAAACGTTGTTCTGTCGAACATTATGCAAATTTATCCTCAGAACTTGTTAAAAGTTTTTTCGAATTTGTCCTCGGAAACTTTGGTAATATTGCCAATTTATCCTCGGGAAAACGTGGAATATTTTGCAAATACATGTACTGTATGTACTCGGGAAAACAAAACATTTTCGTAAAGATGTTCTCGGAAAAGGTTTAAAATTTTTCCAGTTTATCATCGAGAAAAATGAAAATTTTGCAAATTTGTAATAGCAAAATTTAAGTTTGCAAATGGGCCCTGAGCTAATCACATAGAAGTATTCATTTTATCTTGTCTTTATCAAAATAAGTTATTCTTCCCTGACTTTCCAGGCATTTGTAAGTTCCACTAAATTGCACATTTCATTTCACTGAACTAACGCTAAAGAGATAGAATTTCATAGAAAAGAGAAAATTACCTAGGTGAAAACGCTCAAATTGTTTTTTATAATTTTACCAAACATTGGGAGTTTGGTTTATAAATTTTACTGGCACACACATCTGATAAGTAACAAATATTAAACAAAAGCAAAAGTACGGAAATATAACGCGATACATGTAAAAATAACGTAGAAAAGCCGTAATCAGACAGATGCTTAACGAATTAGACTTTGGCAGTCGTAAAGGTCACATGTGCAAAATGGCCACGGCAATTGGTTTACAAAATTCATCACCAAATAATGCATTTCTTTAGCAAATGGTAAAGCTTCTGTCTGAATGCCCTTAATATAACTGTTGTAACTTCACAAGCCACTTTTCATCATAATGGATTTATTGTATTGCATTACTGTATAAAGTAGGTTCCCCACAAGCGTAGATTCGTGTAAGGGCTCGCTTTCGTTGGTACTGATTCCTGCTTATAATTTAAAAAAATAAATTAAATTACCGACCACTAGCGCCAACTACCGGGCAAACAATTGGTATTAATGCATATCAAATGAGGTGTAGCAGGTGGCACTTCGTCAAGCCGGGCTCAAAGTGCGAAGTGTCACCTGGTACACCTCATTTGATATGCATTACCAATTGTTTGCCCGGTAGTTGGCGCTAGTGTTTAATTTTTTAAATTATAAGTACCAACGAATGCGCACCCTTACGTTATATATTATCATTAATACATTTCAGCTAATACTTCGTTTTTAAAAGAATACCAACACGTACATAGCAGTATAAATTCTACCAAAGTAACAATTGTTACAACGTAGCCATTAATTACTAGCGAGATATTGAACATATGTGCTACTTGAATATTTTAATAGGAAGTAATTTTTACAATGGATTTTTTTATTGTGTTATTTAAGAAAATGTTTAGCTAAATTTCCACTTTTCATCATTGCATAAAACACTTTTTTTACAATTTCGATCAAAATGGACAAATGATCGAAGAAACAGATTCCAGGATACACTGATCTTAAATGGACACATCTGATCTTCATTGACATACCCCCATTCCAATTTTCATTCCCTGGCATATGATCAACTTTGGATCCCAATAGGAAATTCTTTTACAAGGTTTATAAAATGTGCTATCTGAGGTGCCGCTTCCGTCTTAGAAATGTCCACGTGGACATTGGGTCTACCATATGTGCACAACTGTGGCCCCTAACTGGATATACGTGGAAAATGCACAGCCTGGAAATATTAATATTATCATAAATTCTATAAGCGGGTCAAATTAAAACGGCTTCATTTTGATTTGCATATCAGGGCAACTTTTACACGAAAAAGAAAAAAATAACGCAGAAATGGGGTATTTTTTTTGAGCCAATCCTCTCAACAACAACAAATGCAGCAGCACCTCGGAAAAACGATATATTTCGTGCAAAATTACAGCAAAACCTTGAAAAGTGACCACCTGTTTATGTTGACCACTTGTTAGTGTATTGGTTTTTCCAGTATACGTTTCCTTCATAAAAATTCTCCGTATAGTGAACAGTGACCACCTGCCTATTGTGTTCAGTGACCAGTCTGTGTTGTCTTTTTTTGGAATTTTTACATTGTCAATGTAGGCCTACCTTAAAAAGTGACCATATAACGAATAAGAAACCTTGCATCCTGCTTAAATCCTAGTGGTTGTCAAATAATTCAGTCAATCTATATTATTCAGTTCGAAAAAAAATCACTGAAAATTACATGATCATATGAAGCAAAAAGCGGTTAAAACGAGGACAACTTGAAAAGTTTTTCTTTAAAAAAAATGTATAAAAAGGCAACAAATTTACTGCATGCAATGCATATGGACATGATGATTCTGTAAGTTTGTTTTTTTAATTTTGTGGTTTTTACTACTTGTATTACAGTGCATTTACAGTAGGGGTACTCAAAATCATTTCCTTTTTGCATAGGGTGTGCAAAATGCATATCGAGAAATTTTGCTCCGCCCTACGCGTCAAAAACCGTTATTTGAAATCATCGTGAATTTGTAGTAAAAATTTTCAATTAAATATAATTATGCGAAATATCGGATAGATATCTTCACATGTAAGCAGATAATAGTTAATAAAAAACCATTTTTTTTTTTTTGCCGAAGCGTATCTCGATGGAAGATCATTTTGCTAAAAGTTTCTTTAGTTTCCACTTTCTGGAACATTTTGTCCATGCCGAAGCAACTTACTGGAACATTTGACTAAAACTTGCCTCAGTTCTCGCTTTAATACAGGAACATTCGGTCCATGCCCAAGCAACTTATTTCAGGAACATCTCTTGAACATCCTGTCCAAAGCAAAGCTACAGTTGCCGGTACCGTGCCCGGGGTAACATCTGCTGCCTTGGCATTGATGGCTCTGGTCGGCGTCACCAACGGGGCCCCACTTTCATGGCGGCTGATGGTAATCGTGTTCATGAATTTTTTTACCTTGCAGAAACCATGTTCGCCATCAGAAGACTCTTCGGCCTGATAACGCGGGTGCTGCGGTTCTCCTGATTTTAAAGCCTTGCCTTTCTCGGAGCAGGTCGAAGAATTTGAAAGGAAGGTAGATGAACTAAAATGGATGACCTCTTTCATCAAACGTCCTATAAGTTTAAAAAACAAAGCTGCCGAGACGTTCTTCCTGGGCAGTCGAGCAGATATTAAGAAAATTGACACGCTGAAAAAGTTAGCTTAAAAAAATGGGATAACATTATTAAAGCATACTCGTGGTTTAACTGCGATGTAACAGAAATGGATAAGGATATGCAATTTTTGTTCGCTTTTTATAAGTCCATGCTTGCACGTATCTCCAAGAACCCAGACAATGATTTACATTCCAAAGGCTAGATGATTTCGTTTGAATGCTCCTGGTCAGTTAGCCAGTTGCAGGATTCCTTCCGGAAGGCTGTTTAAAGTTTCGATCGTTTAATACTTTCGCTCGTATTGTAATAGTAACCGAAGCTTCTTTTCACCTGATCGAGAAATAAAATGTCAACGAGCAGTTACGATGGCCAGAAAGGCAAAGAAGACCAAAAAACCATTTTGTTTTTGCCATGGACTTTTGTAGAATGTAAAATAACTCTAAATGGCGCTCTTGTTCCATGGAATAAATTGAATGGAGTTTTGCAAAAAAAAAAAAAAAAAAAAACTCTGGAACAAATTCGTGTTACATGCCATGTTTTATACAATGGAATGGACATTCTGCATGACAACAACAGCAAAATATCGAGGAAGACTAATTATATTATCATTAATTCAAGCGAGTGAAAACGGCTTCATTTTTTGATTCGAGGAAAATCAATATCGGAGCAGCTTAATTGCTCTCTAACGTTGTCCATTGTCCTGTAATGGGCTCCGTAGAGAACATTCTAAAAATTTATGATTGGAAGATTTTGCGAAATTGACCGATGAATAAGCGGAAAATTTACCAAAATTTATACGTCAAAACGTGAATTGTACGATGTAACTGCAATTTTTTTTTGTAATTTGATCATTGTAAGAAATTGGTCGTGGAAAATATAAAAAACTGACTATTGAAAAAGAGGGAAATGTTGCAGAATCTATCAAAAATAACGCCAAAAACAATTCAATATCAATCAATGAAATCTGGACATTTTTTTTTGCAAAATTGATCGCAGATGCAAAATTTTCCACGTTTTCAATAATAACAGTGTGCAAATTTATCGACATTTTCATTGACACATTTTCCTCGCTTAATTTATATAATTTGCAATATTTGCCACGGTTTCATCGATGGTATTTATGCAAATTTCCTAATTTTTGTATCCATCCATTTTTTATAACTTTCCCCATTTTCATATAGAAGGATTAATTTCGGATCGTTACAACAACGATACGTTGAATTTCCCAAACAATTCATTCTTTCCTGACTTCCAGGTTTTCTAGGTCTAGGTGTACCCTGCCTTCGGAAATTCAAATATTCCGCGTTCCTGCCTGAGATGCGTTCGGCAATTAAGTCGGATAATCACGTCAAGATCTTGGCCATTCTGGACAGTTGCTACACTTCCAAAACTGGTTGTGAGAGGGCAGTTCAACTTGATTTTCGGTATTTTCGGCACTACTAGAAACTCTCTCGTTCGGTTGTTCCCGTATATATTATTGTTCGAGCGCAACATCGTCCACAACTACTCATTATTCCTGAAAACAGCGTCATTACTACAGTAAGTATTATCGGAAAAAAAAGTTTCTACGAGATTTTCAACATTATTTTTGCCAACGTTCAATGGGTTGCATGATCTTATATCAGCCATATCGTATCGCTGCACAAAGAGTTCATGTGCTGGAGGAAACATGGAGGAACGTCCCCGTTTCCGTTGCTGTGTTCCTAGACGTTCCCACCAATGTTTCTCCATGTTTAACGCGACAGCAACAAATGCTTCCCCCGAGTTAAGATCATTTCCATAAAAAGCTCTTGAGGAAGTTTGGGCAACCGGAAGTAAGCCGACATGCGATAATAACAAATTACAAAATGAGATGGAAGCTTGGCGGAATATTATTGGATTAAGAATATTAAGCAAATATTGGATTAAAAACTAATATGACGTGTTCGAAACGTATAAGTACACCTTAGAGATCGCACAGAATTGGAAAGCACCTTCCAGGAAAAACTCGTCTCTTGAAGGTCAAGTTCCAGAACACTCGGATTCGTGACAAGTGCATTGAACAGGTGAGGAATGAGAAGGGCGAGAAGAAGACGGACTCACCGAGACCCCCAATGATCACCATCGACAGGACATTTGAAGAAAGAGTGAAATACAGGTCGCTCCGGAAAGAACTTGAGGAACGAAAGCAGCGAGGGGAGACTGAACTGTGTATCTACAACGGAAAAATTCAGAAACGATCCTCCCAAACAGCAGATAACCAGCCAAAAAACGGGCCACTCCTCGAAGATGGACCAACGACCTAACCATCCTCCTGCACAATGCACAGAGCATCAGGAACAAGTTCGATGACATCATCCTATTAGCCACTGCTGAACAACCTGACATCCTTGTACTGACAGAGACCTGGACAGAAGAATCAGAGTGCACGCTGTACTCGCTGGACGGCTATGACTCGCACGGCACATCGCGGACCAACCGCAAGGGAGGTGGTACCCGTATATACTACAGGAATAAATACACCGCCAAGCCCATTATCACAGGTCACGAAGTTTATGCTCGGGGCCATCTGGAGAGCTGCTGCTTAGCAATTACCCCTGAACTCTCAGGCTCACCTTCCTTAACCGTTGTGGCTGTCTATCGACCAGATGATGCTGACATCCAGGACCTCTATGCATTGATGGATCGGCTGATGAGGGGAAACAGATGTTCTCAGGATCGTCTTATTATCGCAGGTGATTTCAACGTTGACCTACTGGCCAGAACCGCTGACAGCACTGCTTTTGAGGACCACTGCAGGATGTGCAACTTAACCATCAATATTCGGAAATCTACCAAAAGTAAGAATGGCATCTCCTGCATCGATAATCTACTGTCGGCAAACATTAATTTAACTGCTACAGTATTTCCGTTCGGTGAATCCGACCACTGCGCCATCACTGCCAAAATCCATGGAAGCTGCTGCCCTGACAAAGCTCATCTTATTACTTACCGTAAGGTAGATGAACAGGGAATTCGCCTCATGAAAGAGAACTTATCAGCAGTGGACTGGTCGGAAGTCAACACTGTCAATTCAGACGACCCGGAGCATGCTTTCAAATACTTCTATGGCCACCTCACAGGTTCCTACGACTTGGCTTTCCCCATTCGCACCAAAATGGTTAAGGACACGGCACTGTGGAACAAGCGCAACCACTGGGTTACTCCCACAATCAGAGACATGAGCACCGTGAAGCGTAATCTTCATATTGCTTTACTGAAATCCCCAGCCTGCAATGCATCCAAATACTGGTACGACATTGTTTGTAGGTATTTAAAGCGTGAGGTGCATGCGCAAAAGCTACACTACTATCGTGATAAACTTGGCAGTTTCACCTCCCGTGAGATATGGGCCGTGATTAACGAGATCAGAGGCCACCGCAGGAAGAAGACCGACATAGACGAGGTGATATCCAATGGGGAAACCATAACGGACCCAGCAGCAATCAATGAAATCTTCAGAGACGCACTGGCTACCCAGCTTGGAAACCATGGCAGTACTAGGCCCTACACAAGCAGCATGCAGACCGCCACCCAGAGTTTCTTCCTGACCCCTGTGACTACAAGCGAGGTAGCGAAGATTATCAGCAACCTAAAAGACACTGCTCCAGGCATTGACGGCATTCGTGCTTGTGCATTAAAATCCGTGCACTCCAAAATAATTGAAGTTCTCACTGAGTGCATCAACC
>JAQGBX010005111.1:0-14214 GCA_034698745.1 Megaphyllum sjaelandicum | reverse complement strand
GAGTGTACACGGACTACACTGACGAGAGAGTCGGTGTAGTCAGTGTATCCAACATGGCGGACCGGTGACGTCATGAGCTTGAACGGCGCCAAAAATTTCACGAGTTCCGGTTGCACTGCACTAGTGGGCCCAATCAAATTCGCCATAAAGTGTTTTTTTTATTTATTTTTTATTATCAACAAGTTTATTTCGTTTTGGAGACTCAGATCCCATAACATTGTTAAATTATTGTTTTACATTCAGTGGAAATTTGCAGTTGCAGTTGATACATGTATAATACAATTGATATGGTTGATAATAGTATACATGCCAGAATTTGAAAGTATATGAAGTTTTTTAAATTATTACTATTGGGGAAAGCTAATCAGGAGGGTTTTGTTTGGCCCCATATTCTGAGGCCACCCTAAATAGCAGCCACATCAGTTGTTCGTTAAATTTGGCATGAAAGATTTCTAAAAAGGAAAGATAATTTGTGGGAGGTTTGTATTTTGTTCGAGATGTTAATTTGATTATTGTAGGATGGGTACATGAGGATAGTAACTGATGTAATGAAGGAGTATGCTGTGAACATAGGATGCAAGGCGTTGCGAGATTTGGGCTGAATGTGCCTTTGTAGTAAAAAAATGTGGAAAATAAACTTAAGACAAAAAGGGATGTTTGAGCGCACTGATAACAAAATACAAAGACATTAAGAAGAATTACCCAGAAATAATGACCAAGTCATTCAACGAATTTCACACCTTTAAAAGATTTACTCAAGCAAGAGGGAACATGAACCTCAACAGAGACTATAGTGTACAATGTAAGGAAAAATTGGCCAATAATAGCAGAAAGAACTTTTCAAATCCTGCTGAAATTTAACAACTTCCCCTTAACAAAGAGACAACAAGAACTATAGGAGAATCAAGCAAAGAGCTAGTTTCGATTCTACTTTCGGACTACTTGTCAAAACATGGACCAAATACGGAAAAAGCCACTATAGATGCACTCCTTTCATATGAGACTGACAAAGTCAACCGATTCATTGAAAGAAGCTTTACTACAATTCTATACGGTGAATACTATCCTTACAGAGTTGAACTTACTGTCAAATCAATCATATAGGAAACCTAAACAGAAGTGCCATCAGCTCTACCATCATGGATTCTATGTTGCCGAATTTCAAGACACCAGAGATTATGATTACGGCAGACAAAGCAGTTTCTGATTTACTGAGAAGAAAATTAGCACCTCTAATGAACATAAAAACCACCCAAGGAATCATACAACTAGAAAGAAAGCTCTTAACTCCGCACTCTAAGTGGTTGCCTACTACTGAAACATATTCCCGACACCGCCGAACTTTCTCATTTCACATGTGGACCTTATCATCTAATTCCAGTGGAAAGCTTTGAAAATTCTGAACTACAATCAATAAACTTATTATGCCACCAACTAATTAGAATTGCAAGTGCCACAACTAAACCCTAAGACAATATGTTACAATGTCTAACAGAAGTTACTCTGGACAACCAGGAACTCAAAGAAAAATTATCCAACACTGAAGCACAATATCCTTGCATCCAATTATGCAAATGCGTTCTTGGCTGTGACATGAAGCTATGAAAATTTGTTTGAACCACTAAAATAGTACCTAATATAAAAACCGGAGGGAATTAAGCTATAGTCACAAAAACAGGAACTTACGCGGCTTGGGTGATCTTACCTATATAGAAGTATTCTTATAGAGAAGGCATCAATGAATACTTTTTCCAAAATGGCAATATTGTGGGAGTATTTTTTACTGATGGCGACAAGTTGCAAGAAATCAAAGTTAGAGGACAAAGAATTTTCGTAGATACTCTATACTATTATTATTATATTATACGCAATATGCCGTTTCCATTTTTCAGCTAATCGGCTCGTGTAATTCGAGAATATATAGACTCCATTCAAATACAAGTTATTCACGCACGAATCAAAGTTTCCACTTATGGCGAATTCCACTTGTCCAAAAAGAGTACACTCGGAGTACCCGCTTGTACACTCGGAGTACCCGGGAGTACACTCGGACAAGTGGAATTCGCCATTAAACTTTGTACCGCGTGCAGAAGATAATATGGGAATATATTCCTAGACTCGTACCTACATGTACGTATATCGATAGTAGATTTCTGTTTTCACTACACTGAATGTAGCGAGCTTTTTTGGTGCGTCTCTGTTTTCGATCACTCGCCGCAATAATTCAAACCCCGGTTGATAATAAACGAAACGAGCGAATTACGAGCGTTTCACGTATACATCACGGTCTACTTAACTGTATATATATGCACCTATAGAACACTTCTGAGAATTACTTATATACCGTATAGATATAGAGGTCTAGAAAAATAACAAAGTGCACTATACATTGTCCGGCGCAACAACCGAAATGCCATTCGTGCAGGCACATCTTGCTCATAAACCACAAAGAGGAAGTATACGCTCGTGAATGGTGGCGGAAAACGGTGAAAGGGACCTTAATTCTCGTTACCACCTTCGTCTCGTATTTAAACTGCAGTATATAATGCGAATAAGCGCATAGTCGGAGTTGAATTTCCAAATAATGTACGCGGTATACTCCCACGTTGCATTTTATTAATAATTTGCGGAATTGACTGCGCGATGCCATTCCACGAAAAAAAAAATAATCGATAAGCGAGGGATGGAGAGCCAATAGGAAGAGGGGAAGTGAGAGGCTCCACCCAGACGAAGATGGGCAGCGAGCGGCGATTTATGGGACATCGGAGGAGGAGGAGGACCTCCTCCCCCGTATGGCGAGCACTCATCTTTCGACCGGGATGATGCGAGCACCTCACGGATGCATGGGATGTGTGCCACATTTCTAGAATCCATTCTGACACCACGAGGAATTGACGGATTATCGTGAAATTATAACCCAAAACAAAAAAAGATGACGGCGAAGTGACCGGAGAGAGATTGACCGGACCCCACGACTAAAACCGATGTGGCCAAAATGCGCTTCCAGAACTTCGGATGACCGAATCGAGAAGATTTTGCTGTGAGTGTCCATCGTTTCATCCGATTATCGTATTATAGTTGAAAAACTATAACTCAGGTCTCGTCTCATCGTATACAGCGAGCGGTTGTGACTGGAAGCTGACTCGGCTGGACTAGCGGTTGTGACTGGAAGCTGACTCCTATATTTTTACGGTATGATGCTGTCTAATTCGTCGGTCATGTCCGCTATCACGACTCCATTTTCCGTGAAAGACATCTTGAACTTGACCGACCCCTCGGCAGAAATGGATCCTCAAAACATGTTCTTCAGAAGTCCGGAATTCGAGCGCATCCTGTTCGACGACTCGTGTTCCTCCAGCGGCCTGGGGATGGATCCCGTGCACGCGTGCATCCAGCAGCAGGGGACGCGAGGTGGGGGTGGCGAAAGTCCGTCCGACAACGACGGTGGTGGCCATCACGTCATGGACATGGAGATGACCACCACCTTGACCAACTTGCCCGCCACGTCGCCGTTGAGTATGGCGTTTCCGTCTTTGCACTATAACTCGCTCAAGGAGAGCTGCAACCAGGGGTCGTACGGGTCAAACGGCTATCACGTCACTTCGCCCCACGTCCAGAGTCTGTCGCACTTGTGTCCGCCGTATCCGGTTTGCGAAGAAGCCTCCTTGTTCACGGGAGAAACTTCTTGCATTTCGCAACAGGAATCCAACGAAGATCTTCATTCGCGAGATAAGAGTAAGTATTTACCAGAAGCTCGTGTCCACTCCAGTTCTGGAGAGGACACTCGATCGCCATAAGCTATTAAATTCACTTTTTATTGCTCAACGTTTCGATGTCTGAGCCTTCGTCATGAGATTAACGCGATACGACAACATCAGATAGCATGTCCGAAACATTCGCCAATTTTAAAAATGTGGATTAAAAAAAACGTTAATTTCCGAAAAAAATTTGGCAAACCTTGGCATTATTCCGCACACTCATCTTCGAAACGTTGAGGGATAAAAAAGTGAATTTGGTAGCGTGTAAATTGTTTGAACTTACAGTAAAACCTGTTAAGAGTGACCACCAAAAAAATGCAATGTTGGTCCCTTTACAAAGAATGCCTGAATTTAATTAAAATAATGAACATGTACACTTTACTCGTACATGTATGGACTGTAAAACTAAGTAAAAAACCACAAAACCAAAAAAATACAGAATCATCATGTATACAAGAGTTAAAGCAAGATGCAACGTGACTCATCCGTTATCTGGTCACTTTTTAAGGTAGATTCGCAATGTAAAAATTGCAAAAACAGACAACACGCACTGGTCACTGTACACAATAGATAGGTGGTCACTGGTTGCCATACAGAGAATTTGTATGCAGGAAAGGTGCGCTATAGAAAAAACAATATACACTAATAAGTGGTCAACATAAACAGGTGGTCACTTTTCCAGGTTTTACTGTAATTGCCACGCAACTTATTAAACATGTACCTATGCAGCACTCGAAGAAACAACGCAATAAATTGAAATGTTGTCGGATGCGCGATATACAAACATTCGCAAACTGGTTATTTTTTAAATAAATATACACGCGTATCATTAACGATCATTTTTTTAAATAAAAAAAGGTCGTAAAATCATACGTGCATCTTACTCGGAAACAAATTTAAAAATCATGACGATTGAGGGTATATATACCTGCATGTGTAAAAAATCCCCTCATCTATATATATACAGCGTGTGCAATAAAATCATTATTTTCTTCAAAATTACGACATCTCTTATTAAGGAGAAGTCCTGTAAAAATATCGTCCAATTTAAAATCAGCACCGTGCATCCTTCGCGAATTGATCTTTTTAAAGTGATTTTCCAACTGATACGAATCAGGATTGTACTTATGGCAGCTCTCATTGAAATGAAATCAGTTTGATTTGTTTCGATTTTCTTAATTATTCTCTTCGATACTGTCCCATGATGCAGATATTTTCAACATGGCGGATTTACGAATACCCGCGAATGTGTAACAGGGACGTACATGATAATCAGGTTCATGTCACATCAGTACATGTACATGTATAACGCATGCACGCAATGAATGAGAAATCACTAGCAATTAACGTGTTTCTAAAATTTCTAAATGTACATATTTTTGTGAAAGTGTCTCCATTACGTCTCGTAACACCTTCGCGTGATTTTTGATAAAATAATTAAAAGTGATAATGCGTGTAGGCTGTATATACATGAACTGTATAGTAATATAATATAAAATTTATGATCCACGCATACAAGTACATGTATTGACCAAATACTGCAATGCACTTCTGGATGCATGCCGACATGTATACAGTAGAACCTCTCTTATATGAACTAATTGGAACCAGAGTTGGTTCGTGTAATCAAAAGTTCATATATCGAAAAATCGCAAAGTATGAAATGCGTTATCATACCAGTCTTCAAAAACATCACGGTTCATCAATGTTCTAGCTTGGTTTTTGTAAACCAGAGGAATTTTTGCGTTTTTGAATTAATTTTTAATTAATTTTCCCAACGTTGAGGCCTGCGCCAGCCAAAAAACGCACCGTGTGGTGTGCAGGAGCCAAGTGCTGATGAGTTCATATAAGAGAGGTTCTACTGTACAATATACGTAGTGTGTACTCGAGTATACATCAGTATAGTGAACTTCTCGATGAATGTATTTGCGAATGTATATTCACGATCTCGAACTATGTAATACCTCAAGATCCGTGACTTGGTTTCCTTCAAAATAGACAAATTCCTGCCATGGAGAAACGCATGCAACTCCATGAACAGTCCAGGTTACGTTTAAAAAATCCCAAAGTCGGAATTGAGGTGTTTTTTAGCGTGTGTATTTTTTTAAAAAATGAATGACTGACGCCTTCAGGTGAGCATCTCCGATCCGTGGATGGGATAGCGTGAAGTACACTGTTGTATAGGCGCGTGTTTTAACAGCCAGACGTAACGTAAAACATATCGGTCAAGTGGTTTTCTTGGGGGTGTAAATATCAATGAAGTTAACCTTTAAATAAATAGATGCGTATCAGCAAAGTACTTGGATGAAATTGCGGGGAGAAAAGAGTACCCTTACATTATACATAAGGACCACTTGACGAGGGATGAGTTGCTCGACCGCAGCGCCACCACTTACAGCAACACTCGCGCAACTGCATCATGCAGAGCATCCTCACCATCTGCCATCATCATGGTATGCTCACTACTAAGTATGGAACTGTCTTTTTAAACCATCGATGGAATTCATTAGAACGGATTCAAATATTAATCCATAGTTTGAGAAATGCGCGTCTGCTTTCCTCCTTTATTTGGATAGTTCTGGATGTATCGTTAACTTCATAGGCCGTTATAAAATTGATTATACAACTATGTATACGTTAAAAATTTAGCTAATAATTCACGCGAAAACAATTTATGGAAAAAGTTAACCGAAACAACTGGTTCAAAAAGTTCCTCTATATGTTCCTCCTGTGGTTGTTGCGCCAACGAAAAACGGAGATTTGGAGACACCCTCCAAATCCCCAGAATGGGTTCAAAAATGAAAATTCAGACAATAGGGATATAAAGGAACCATGGTGTGCTGAACTGAATGGTGCCCAAAACATATGGCCCCAAGGCCCATTTCGAGGGTCTTTAGGTCCTATCTCTTAAACGGTAATCGCTGCCAAGAAAACGTCTATCAGAAATTTGTAGGGCGTCGTAAAATTAATTTAGTGGTTCCCTTTGCAACATTTAATTGTCGATCACCACATGCACAACGAATGACTTCTGGGCTTATTTTTGCACCCATGAATAACACTACTACATTGCGGGCAAGCTCTAGAATCTGGTTTGTTTTAGGAACCGAACTTTCCTGTAATGTAGCAGTGTTAAGCATGGGTGCAAACGTACGAGAAGCCCAGAAGTCATTCGTTGCGTGGCGATCGAGAACTAAATGTTGAAAATGGAGCCATTACACTAATTTTTCGACGCCCTACAACTTTCTAAGTAACATTTTCTTTGTAGCTATTACCGTTTAAGAGATAGGACCACGCTGTATATATACCGTGGCAGCTATATAAGCAACTTGAGGCACCTCGTACAATTTACAATTTAATACAGCACTGCTCTTTTGGAAATTCAGATTTACAATTGTGGCAACAATTCCCGATATTTTTAATGACAGACAGATAACGCACTAAGGGGGCTTAGCCCCTTCTGGCTTGTGGAGTTAGCGGGATTTCCATAGTTTAAAATGGATCAAAAAGTACATGTTAATTTGTTAGTATCATGGTTAGTCAGCTCCGATGGGGTTAATGTTATTGTTACTGCCCCAGTGCCAGCCTCCAAAAAGGGCAAGAGAAATATCTGCCCTGAATAGAGGCAGCATCAGTCGCCCAGGTCGGACACCTTTAGGCAGTGTTATTTAGTTAGTAGTATGATGTTTTTTTTATTTTTTATTAAGGTTGAGTTAGAGTTAGAGTTGACTCTTTAGAGTAAATAGTTGCTAATCGTAATAGCAGCCACGTATATGGTTCCTGTATGTTGTTTATGTAAATTAATGCGTCTAGAAAAATAAAACAATTTGCGCTTCTTAAGTAGGACTATACGCGAGTTTAAAAGTTGTGTCAACCGAAAGGAATTCACTGTCATATAGTTGACGATGAAGTCGTCCAGGAACATTTCTGTTCAGTGTAGATCACCATCTTTTGGAGGATCAAAATTCAGGCTGAGCATATTGGCGCCATGCATCGGATCAGTTTTTGTTTTGCGGGACGAAAATTGAAAATGAAGTCTCTTCATGTTTTAAGCGGATGTGACGCTCGTTTTAATAATCATATCAATTTAACCCAAATTAGTCAGAGCGATTAATTAACGTCAACATTGATTTAACCAATAATTAAGAAAAACGAGGACAGCTCCGTGATTTAATAATTCCACGAATCTGCATTCATTTTCTGCAGACAAAACGGATCTTCTAAAATGTTTACGCAATACATGCATGCATGCTGTTTATATAAAGTACTAGCGGGAAGGCCCGGCTTTGCCCGGGCTGTACTTAAAAACTAACCATATACCGATCGATTCGTCGGTAAAGCCCGGCGTTGCCCGTGGAAAATTAAAGAAATCATAAACATTGACCTATAGGTAATGGCGTCCTTTTTGAATTACTTTCAAGTCCCTCGAACGTCCTTTTTGAATGACCCCTTAAGTCACACGCACGTCCTTTTTGAATTACCCCTAAGTCAAACAAACGTTTTTTTTGAATGACACCTAAGTCAAACAAACGTCCTTTTTAAACTGACCCCCAAGTCACACAAACGTCCTTTTTGAATGATTCCTTAAGTCATACACACGCCTTTTTTGAATGACCCCCTAAGCCACATGCACGTCCTTTTTGAACGACCCCTAAATCACGCACAAACGTCCTTTTTGAATGGCCCCTAAACCACACGCACGACCATTTTCAATGTCCACCCACACGATCACCCACACGACCACCCACATGACCACACGTTTTCTATTTTATATATTACAAGTCTGTTAAACGCCCGTTTGTAAAGTCACGTCAGACATAACAACATGTACAAGCTATGTAAAAGAAACCACGACAAAAAGATGCTATCACCAAAATTAATAAACGAAATCATGCAATCGATGGGTATCGAACGACAAACGCGATTCAAACCATCGAATTGGACGGTTTTATTAAAAATGTGCCCAGCCAAGCATTGCTTTGGCTTAGTCCCCCGTATCATCTCTTCCAAGTCCCTATTTCAGGCTTTCTCCCCGGTATCATCCCTTCCAATTCCCCATTTCTAGCATTCTTTGTATAGTGACCAACATATAGCATTTTTATTGGTGGTCACTCTTCGCAGGTTTTAATGTATTTGGTTTTGGTTTCACTGTATTTGGTGTATTCGATATACTGCAGTATGTCGAATTCTGACCAAAAAAATACCCCAAAGTTTTCAAATTTTTTTGCTCGCTTTTCTAATCATAAGTAAAACAAAAATTTGAGTAGACCTATACGTTTAATTCACTTTTAGTGAAAGTTTCCCTCGAATTATACTTAAGCAACGAACGAACTTCCTATAATATTCTCTGATTTGTTTTTCAACGTTTCATTTTCAGACAAATCTCCTAATTGCTTATTGGACGATGATGACATGGTGCTGTGTAAAATGAAACAGTGCGGCAACAACGGCGACACTCCTTGTCAACAACAACAACAACAACAACGTGCCAATTCCCAGACTCAACAACAGCAGCAGCAGCAGCAACAACCGCGCACCAAACGGAAACCGCGCGTACTATTTTCACAAGCTCAAGTGTACGAGCTGGAGCGCCGTTTCAAACAGCAGCGCTACCTGTCGGCGCCGGAAAGGGAACATTTGGCGCAGATGCTAAAACTGACGTCCACCCAAGTGAAAATATGGTTTCAAAACCGTCGTTACAAGTGCAAAAGGCAAAGACAGGACAAAACGCTGGAGTTGACGGCTAATTTTCAGCCGCCCAGAAGGGTGGCAGTTCCGGTTCTGGTACGGGACGGTAAACCTTGTCCGTCCACTTATCCTCCTCCTTACGCTGTCAACGTCAATTCTTACGGTTATTCCAACGCCATTACAAATTACGGTACGTTGACCAATATGGCGTCTGCGCCCAATTACTCCAACGTGGTCAACGGACCTCCGCACCAAATCAATCCGCAACAAGGAATCCGAGCGTGGTAAACGAAATGCAGCATATACTGGATTTATGAACCGAATCATTCCAACGTTAATTTAGTATTCTATTGGAATATCGATAAGCGAGTGAACGAAAACTATAGATGTATACTTTTTTTCTTCCTTTCTTTTAATTTATGCTATATACAGTTTAATGAGTGATCAGAATGTAAGATTAAGCCTGCGGAGTTTTACTTCTGTATAATAATAATATCAATGGACGAATAAATTGAATCATTAACACATCTGCGAAAATGACATCATATACTACGAAACTTAAATATACATCCATTATAGGGGAGCGAGGGCTAATGGGGCCTCCTTAAGGGACAATTCCATTTAAAATGTTCAACATGAACATTTTAAAACTTAAGAAAGCATTTGGTGTAAGTTTTCTTTCAGATATCATTCGACCCCTAAGCATTTTGTGTTTGTATATAGAGAAATTACTGTTACCCAAGAAAAGTAAAATAAACGATAGTCAGTCGAGAGCATGGAGCTTCATTTTCTCAAATATTTATCAAAACCATCCAAATGTTTGAATATGGAAAGTGGGAGAATTATCATTTTTAATTTTTGTCATCTTTTCTTTTGGATTTTATTCAATTCAATTTAACTCAGTACCCTACAGTCAGCAATTAAATGCCATATGGTAGGGGATCAAGCCCATTTTTAGGAGAAAGCTCCTCATTTGCGACTTAGTCATCATTGTTAAATTGAACTTGAGTTACATATTCTGCAGAAAAAGTAATATAGCAATTTAAGCTATTACATATAAGAAGAAAATGTGAAAAGTTGAAAAAATGTTTAGAAAATTTGAACTAATTTTGAAATAATGTCACTTCATTTAGCAATGTACATTACGGCCTAAAATTTTACTCTTCACATCAAAATTTCAAACAAATAATTTAAAATACACGGTTACTGACCATTAATTGAACCCAATTTAGTACATAGACAAAAGCAAAGAAAATGAAAATTGGCCAGATCAAGGCTAATGGTCACTTGATTCAAATGACCATAAAGACCACTAGGTTATGCCTCTATCCAATTAATCCTAGCTATTTCAAGCTGTCTTTTAAAATCAGGTATGGCCCCATTACCCCTCCCTCCCCTACGAGCTCGTAAATACTGCATACGTGTCTCCAACATTATTATGTACAATGTACTACGTACCAATTCAATTCAATTCTGTACTCAGCAGTCAGTACGTAGTACCATTTGGCAGGGGGATCGTTATTCAAATTAAATTCGGTACCAATAATGGTGTTTTAACAATTAACCTTTCACAAAAACTCCACATTTGCTGGTGTCAAAGAGAACCTTTAAAATGCATTTTTGGAAATCTTTTAAAGATTTTCCATAACACCAGGAAAGATGGCGTATTGGTTCCAAGTTAACAATCTTTATTGGTATTCACCATATAAATTTACATTATAGCAATAACATTTTAGCATAAATCTTAACCCGACCCACCCTCGCAACCCTTTCTCGTCCGTTATTTCTTATAGTTAAAATTTCACGAAATTAAATATACTATAAAGCTATATTTTAAATGCACGTTTGTGACGCATGCACGTCTTGGCTATCTTTACAGTATAATTTCCATCCGCCTGCAGTCATTTGTCTTTAAATCTAATTTACGAGCTTGTCTCACAATGTGTTTATCCGATTATTTTTTTAGGCTAATGGACATTGCTTGTTAAACGTTGTCAATATCTTCAACTATGACAGCGTAATATACATAATGTCCATCGAAAGCTCGATTCATGTTCCACAATTTCGCTATCAAAATTCTATAACGAATAACGATTCATATTTGATGAAGATTTATCGAGCATCCTCCCCACCCCCCATACTTCAACATATATGCCATGAATTGAATGTAAAAAAAAATGAAAGTGAAATTTCAACGCTGAACTATTTAAAACATACCACGCATGCAGAAATACTGCTCTCAACACTATATTTTGCCGACCCCTATACCTTAAAACCAACTTTCATTTTGAAAAAATGACTTTGTCAATGAGCAAATCGTGTTTATCGACCTCTAAAAATATTTTATTTACACGTATACGTGTTTTTTTTTGTATTTATAGCTTCATTTACAATACATACAAATGCATTCGAGTAAATTTTCCTAGACGTAAATGTATCGAAGGGCGAACGAAATCCTCGATTAAAATGAGTCGAAGTGAAATAAGTTTGAAAAAAAAACAAGAAAAGAAAGTGGTATGGCTAACAATGAGCATATATAGCGAGGGACAATGGCCGAAAAATGTAAACAAAGCTCGGCTATTAGTATAATGCAGGAAATGGGTTTTATAGGCAGTGCAGGCACGCATGCAGACTACAGTAAATTGCAAAGGCGTCAGACGGACTGAGCGCCATTGTAAACACAAAAGGGCTCCACGTCATCATCACGGCCATGGGATCATCCCTCCCATGGCATCATGCATCATGCACCCATCAGGAGGGGTCACTCGCGGGTGATAAGGCCGATATAAAGCCACGTGCGCTCTGTCATACACCATTTATTTATCAATCTTAATTTATTTTAAACATCGTTTGTTTGGAGATTGGTGGGCGCGGGGCGTCTGTAATGCCCAATGTGTGTGGTCAAGGTGCACTAGCTGGCCATCGGCGCTGATGGAAAAACCTTAAAGCCCTCTGTCTAGGAGACGACTATAAATATAGAAGTGATAAATATACCCATATATATATAACGAGTGTTATGGGAATATACAGTAAAACCTGTTAAGAGTGACCATTAAAAAAAATGATATGTTGGTCACTGTACAAAAATTGCCTGAATTAAATTAAAATAATGAACGCGTAGTGAAAAACTATACAAAACCAAAAAAGTAGAGTATACTGAGCTAAAGGGACGCAGTCCCTTCTGACATATATAGTTATCGCGGTATTCCGCGGTTTGAGATGGATCATGATGTACTTGTTAGTTGGTTAGTATCATGGTTAGTTAACACTGATAATGTTAATGTTATTGTTACTGCCCCAGTGCCAGCCTCCACAAAGGGCAAGAGAAATAAGTCTGCCTTGAGTAGAGGCAGCATCAGTCGCCCAGGTCGGACACCTTTAGGCAGTGTGAGTTGGTTAGTATTATGCCTGAATTATTATTATTTTATTTACTAAATCAAGAATTGATAAAAAAGATTGATAAATTCTGCAATTTGTCTATGAATTATTATTTCATTTTATTTTTTTTCTAAATCAAGAATTGATAAAAAAGATTGATAAATTCTGCAATTTGTAGCACTAAATGGCACTTATGTTGCTTGAGCATCCAATGTCCAAGGGTTAAAGCAAGATGTAACGAGACTCATCCGTTATCTGGTCACTTAAGGTACATTGGCAACGTAAAAATTGCAAAAAAAAGACAACACGCACTGGTCACTGTACACGATAGACAGGTGTTCACTGGTCACTCGATTCAGAGAATTTTTATGAAGGAAATGAACACTAGAAAAAACAATACGCTTAGAAGTGGTAACAAACAGGTGGTCACCATTCAAAAGTGGTCACTTTTCCAGGTTTTACTGTATACTTCAATTACAACGAAGTTGTACATTGTTGAGTCGTGTTGTACGTGGTCAGTTATGTTCGTGAGCAAATTTTCCGCGGATGTAACGGAACACCGAACGAATTTCTCGTTAATACGAACTTAGTTTGCGCATACTTTCCAGAAGTCAATACGGGCCGCGACCATGAATACCATTGACATTGGATATCGAAGATCTGTCAAGGTATAGTCACTCAGTCCTCCTAAGATTCAACAAAGGTCGTTTGAAAAATCGACCCTTTAGGTGGGGGGGGGGGAGGGGAGACCTCTTCGTGGCCCCTGATGAATTCCTCGTTTGAAAGCTTTGACGAATGCGTATTAACTTTCATGCATCCCCATAAATGTGATTTATTCAGGAAAACAAACAAGGGTCAAAGCTTTTACTAATACGCATTGACCACTATGCCATTGTTTGATTAACAAGGAGCAGTTCGGGACACACGCACTATAGGTGCATCCTACGGCGCTCTCGCGGATACGCAAACAAAACCAAAGGCCTTCCTGTCTACATACTACACAGTACACAATATACAATCCTCTCTCCCTCCATGCATC
The DNA here is from genome assembly GCA_034698745.1 of Megaphyllum sjaelandicum. Taxonomy (NCBI): domain Eukaryota; kingdom Metazoa; phylum Arthropoda; class Diplopoda; order Julida; family Julidae; genus Megaphyllum; species Megaphyllum sjaelandicum. The sequence continues at coordinate 354 of JAQGBX010005111.1, read as the reverse complement.
ATGTTTTCAAATACAAATCCATTATACACATACCCTAAATGTACATACGGAGCTGACATCCTAAATACTCTATTACTTCGATAAAAACATCATCGAACACGTTGAAGAAATCGATGCATCATTACTTAGTCATTACCTACAATATTAAGCATACGCATGCATGTTCCTAATATTAAATGTAACTTAATCAATAGTGGGAGTAATTTGTTGAATGTTTAGTAATCAAGGGCCTAAATGCATGGGTCGTGTAGCGCATATACAGGGTCATTACAAAGTATAATCCTCGGGTTTGAAAAATATTTATAAAGTGAGATTATGTATTAAGGGGCCATTCAAAAAGGACGTCCGCATGTA
>JAQGBX010005110.1:0-14217 GCA_034698745.1 Megaphyllum sjaelandicum | reverse complement strand
TTGCCTCTTCCAAGATGCATTACTTTACATTTTGCACCGTTAAGATCCATAAGCCACTGAGCACTCCAAGTACTGAGATTATCAACATCCATCTGCATAGCATTTCTATCGCCATCATTGAGCACTTCGCGATACATTTTAAGATCATCGGCGAATTTAAGTACACATGACTCGATCCCAATACAGTATTATACAGGGTGAACCATAAGTCCGTGACCACCTAATTTTTTTTCTTAGCCGTTAGAAATGTGAAAATTCTGTTTGTATCGTTAGAGAGGTTGTCATAGGTGCTCTATCCAATGATAGTATTACCTTTTACCTAACACCATTTTTTCAACAAAATTGAAAGTATAATTTTTGAACCGTAACAACTAGAATAAAATATCAAATTAGGAAAACGAAGGGCATGGCTTGCTTGTATGTATTCAACTGGTTTCGTTTTTATTAGCAATTATTTAAAGTTGTTACAATGTGTTGAAAATAGGGGCAAACACACAGTTGTTAGCTGCGCTGCAGCACACTGGTGCAATGCAGTGCATGTAGGTAGCTTGCTGCAGTGCACCTAGGTACTGCTGCGCAGCTAACAATTGGCTTTATGCAGTACAGCATATCAATTTAAAAGCTGGAAGCACTTGTCAATTGTTACAGAAACAAGTCCAATATGAATATTTTGTAAAAATATACTTGTAAACTGTTGATTTCAAGCACTTGACCTCAATATCATAAGTAACCGTAAGAAATATACGATATGAATATTTATAAAAAATGGTTAAAAATGTTTGAAAGATTTTCTTCCAAAAAATGTCAGAAAAAACGTCCTAAAATTTCCCACAAAATGACGTCACCAGCTTCTTCATATATTAAAATTCTTATGATGACGTCATTTATAACAATTCTGCCGGTGTCGTCATCATAGCAAATGGCGTAGTTAAAAAAAATAGTAAATGACGACATTCATCAAAATGTGTATGGTACTGTCAACTATTAAATAATAACGACGTCATCTACTAAAATTCTGGTGTTGCCCTCATTCATTGCAATTCTGGCGATGGCGTCATCATTTTAAATGACTTACAGTAGTTGGCCATAAATCAAATGATGGCGGTATTTATTAAAATGTTGATGATGACATTCATCTTCAGAATTTTAATGACGTAAGTTACTATATGCAGTCCCAGACATGATTCTTCTATACATTGAAAAATTGCAGGATAGCACAGCTGCTCCGGTGTTTTTTTTCTTTTCTTAAATAGAATATTAACAAAAATGTGGCTGAAATTATGCATGGTTTTTCGTAAATTTGCCATTAACATTACCTTGTTTGTTTACCAACGCAATAATCACGTTAAATACCGTATTTAGTTGACTAAACTGCAAGAAACAAGCACAAAATCAAATTTTTACAGCATACCATTTATAAACTCATGAACTTTTATCTGATATAGGCTAGACGTGTGTCGTGACCAACAGTATTTAGGAAGGTCTAATTACTGCTGCCAATGTACGCATTCTCTAGACCGTTGCATGTATTTATACAGTATATACAAAGGAAAATATGTAGTTGTTGATCTTTTGGGCAAATTTATGGCATGAAACATTAGTAGCAAACGTGAACAATTATGATTACTGCCATTGTCCCAATTAAATTAAATTACTATTAAAGCAATTTATTCGGTCATTCTCTAAAGTTACCAACATATTAACGTTTTAATTAAGATTTTCAAAAATGCATGTGCATTGATGGAGTTTTTATCGCACAATATTACAATCGTATTTCATACTAGTTCTCCATAAATCTTATAGTCAAAGGTAATGGCACTCGATCTGCATAAAGATAAAATATAAGATTAATTTCAAGATATTCTAAATAATAATACATTTAAATAATTTTAATAGCTTGCGGATAGATAACTTTTCTTTTCTTTATATACTGTATCTATTGTTAAATTCTTAATATTTTGAAGTTATAGAAAAAACATTTCCTTAAACAAATGTTTGGAATTCTAAAATCAATCCTAGTGTCTGCGGAATGTTTGTTAAATATTTCCTTTTCTGTTGTATCATTTTGTAGTCTATTTAAGCCTGTTTAAAGTTTTTAAATTCTATTTTTGCTTTTTAAATTACATTTTTATTTAAATATATAACGCAGTATTAACTACCCATATGGGTGACCATTTCTACGTTAGATATTTTGATCAGAAAATGTATTTAAAGGTTTTTAATTAGTTTTTCAAAAATTTGCCTAAAAATCAGCAAAAAAATGCATTTTCTAAATTTAAGTTCTTTACAATATACATGTAGAAACACTTGTAATATACCCGAACATGATGCAATTTAACCGGAGGCTCTGAAAGAATAATGCAAAATAAATATCCTTTAGAGTGGATTGATATATATTACTGAAACCTTGTTTTTTTACAAAAAAAAAGTAACTTATTTATTGCAAGTCTCCAAAACAGGGTTACTCCAAAGTTCTCATATTTAACTTCCCTGACATTTTAAGGTTTTTAAACAAATTTACCTCACAAACGAGAAAATTAACATACAGTATGTCAATGTTATCCACGATTTATAACATGTGTTTTTTAACGACATTTTATAAATTTGGCATTAAACTTTTTTGAAAATTTTACATATTTGTGTTCAGAAAATTTTATTTACAAATTTGCAAATTTGTGCTCCCTTAAATGGTTGAGAATTTTGCCAATTTTCCCACAGAATCTGTTGAAACTTTTGGAAAGTTTTTCCTTGCAAACTGTTCAACATTATACGAGTCTATACTAGAAAAACTGTAAATTGTGCAAATTTCTGCTCGGAAATCGTTTAGAATTTTGAAAATTTAAGCTGAATTTTTTTGTCTAAAAGTTTGCAAATGGGCGCCCCGATGTAACCAGGTAGCATCATTAATTATGGATTGTGGTTTAATTATGGATTGTAATTATGGATTAATATGGATATATTAAATTTCCTTGACTTTTTCAACATAATTCATTCTTCCCAGACATTTCCAGAAATTTTCAAGTTTTCTGACTTTTCCAGTTTGCCAGGTCTTGGGGAGCCCTGTAAAATGTAACATCAATGATACTATTTCCAATTTTAAACAATGTATGGAAAATGCACAAGGGCAGTGTAACAGTATGGCATTATTCCAAGAACTCAATTTTCTTTTCTATCTCATACTGAATAAAAATGCTTAAATGCAATTTAGAAGTTACGAGACATTATTTTGCTTAACACTTTTATCTCGCTACATATCATGCAGTTGACAGCGCGATTGCCAAACTGCGCAATTTCGCAGAATTGCCTGATGATCTTAAGTGAAAAATAAAACTGAAGCATAGCTGTATGAGCTATCCTTCAAATTTTCAACATAGTCAACATAGAAGTAGGTCTGGGATGCACATATAGTAGTAGATGATGACATCATTCGTAAAATTGTGATAGTGGCGTCATCATAATTGTACAAATGTCGTCATCATCAACATTTTTAATGAATGACGTTATCAGCAGAATGTAATAACTGTCGACATTTTCAGAATGTTTATGAATAACGGCATCAGCAGAATTTAAAGAATAGCGTAATGATCCAACGACTGATGTCATCATCAGAAATTCAACGAATGACGTTATCATCCAAATTTTAATATATTATTTAATTTATTTAAAGTGTGACATTTTGGGGACCATTTATTTAAATGAATGACAGCATCATCAGAATTTAAAGAATGATTTAATGATCAGAGGTCCATGAAGGACATCATCTTCAGAAGTCAAATCAATGACGTCATAATCAGAATTTACAGTCAGGAATGCTGCCGATTCTCACTTTTAAAATTCTCTGACTTATCCAGACAAAAATTGCGCTTTTTCCTGACAGATGCGGTTTTAAGGTCCACTGCAGGAACGGTCGATTTTCGTGTTATGTTATGCGTGATACCTGCCTTCCAGGGGGTTTAATAGACTCTTCTTGAACTCCCACCAACACCCACATGAATTATTAAAAAGAAACAAAACAGCAGGGCTTAGAGCTCCAAAACCGAAACGCATTTGAATTTGTTATAAAGATAATGGCGATGAGTGGTGTCCGCGATCATGCAATTTTTCAACCCCCGGGGTGCAATAAGGTCTCATAAATAGTTTCAAAATATTACGCCACAGTGTTTATGACATTAAAAAAACCTTATGCATACATAATCCTGAGAAATAACATACAAATGATGTGTAACAGCAAAAAACTCAAATTAAAATAAATTCACATAAAACGACCTAGCACTAATTCATTGACTTCCGTTAAAATTGCATAACAAATTACAGCGATTTTCCATGACACCTTTCAAATTCCCTGATTTCCCTGACGCGTACCAACCCTGATCAGAATTTAAAGAATAATGTAATATAGTGAGAACTCCAATGAATGACGTCATCATAAAAGCACATTTACCGACGTAATCATCAAAAGTCCAATTTTTTGTTTCAAAATTGTACAAAAATTTGTATTCGGAAAAGGTTGTACATTTTGAAAATTCGTATTATGAAAAGGTTGCAAAATTTTGCAAATTTGTCCTCAGAATCTGTTGAAATTTTGAAAAATGTATTCTAGGAAAAATGGGATTTTTTTCCTAGAATAAATTCTAGGAAACTTTTAACATCCGAATTTAGCAAATAACGACATTTTGAAAATCTTGAACAATGACGTAATGATCAGAAGTCCAATGAATAAGGTTATCATCAAAAGTGCAATGAATGTGAATGACGTCAACATCTAAAGTAACGAATGACGTCATCCTAAAAAGTTTAAAGAATGACGTCACCATCAAAATCCCAATGGATGACATCATCAACATATAAGTTCAGTGAGTGATGTCTCATCAGAAGTCCAACGAATGACGACGTCATCATTCAAATTTCAATACATAACGTAATGCGATCAACGCACTGCAGTTAAACCTGTTAAAAGTGACAATACCAAAAAAATGCAATGTTGGTCACTGTAAACAGGTGGTCACTATGCAAAGAATGCCTGAATTTAATTAAAATAATAAACTTGTACACTGCACTTGAACATGCAGACTGTAAAACATGAAGTTAAAAACCACAAAACCAAAAAAGTGCAGAATCCTCATGTCCAAGGGTTAAAGCAAGATGTAACGTGACTCATCTGTTATCTAGTCACTTTTTAAGGTACATTGGCAATGTAAAAATTGCAAAAAAAGACAACTCGCACTGGTCGCTGTACACAATAGACAGGTGGTCACTGGTAACTATGCAGAGAATTTAAATAAGGGAAATGTACACTAGAAAAAACAATACACTAAAAGTGGTCAACATAAACAGGTGGTCACCATTCAAGGGTGGTCACTTTTCCAGGTTTTACTGTACATGTAGGCTATATGAAAAAAGCACGTCGAAATAAATGTGCAATATGTTGACAGTAGGCTACAGAGACAGGGTTCCCACATTTCTCGGAAACCTGAGAAACCTGGGATTGTCAGGGGATTTATTTTGGTCAGGGGAAACCTGGGATTGTCAGGGGATTTTAGGAAGTTGTGTGAAAAGTCAGGGGATTTTTTACCCAGCCAGGCCTTTCACTTTAAACACAGGAAATCTTAGACACCCAAAAAAACAAAAGTTATTGGATGATGCAGCCAAAGAATCTCGTGCAATTGATATGGAAATTGTTGAGCTAAAAAATTCTCAATAATAGTAGGTTAGTTTATTTTAATGATTTTGACTGTCTAAAAACTGGTCAGGGGAAAATTCAATATTGATTCCGGGAATTAAACCTGGGAAGGTCAGGGGATTTTCATTTGAAATACGTGTGGGAACCCTGCAGAGATTTCGCAGAAGAACATCTCTTACGTCAACATGAATAAAAATGCTGAAATACAATTCAGAAGTTAGGAGGCAAATCATCTTGCATAGCCCTCTTATCTCGCTATGCATCGTCTGCATTTGGCAGCGCGCTTGCCAAACTGCGAAAATTCGCAGAATTGCCTGATAAAAGGCATGATAAATGCGCCTCCTATTAAAACCACTACCAACTCCATCTATCTGAAATTGCCCTGTTGGTATAAGTTATCAAGATAAAAGTACATCGTATTATAGAAATGCATCGTCACGATGCCACAGCGCTAGTTTGGATCGTTATAAAAACGAGCATGTAATAGCGAAACCCTTGCCTCTTATAAATGCATGGCATCGTTGACGGGGTCGTCTTTATGGCATCGTGGGCTTAACCTAAGGCTTTATGGGCATGTAAATATTGTATATGTGCGTGTAATGGCCGACATGATTGCCCCTATTTCCTCAGTGTTCCTGTTCGGATAAGTGAATTTCAGTCCGTGGGGGGCGCGGATGTCGGGAAAGGGCATCCTCGCTGGGTCGATGCATGCGCTGACGTATGTCTCACTGCATGCAATCTGCGCTGAAAATCCAGTTTTGCGAGTGCTTAGCAGGAAGGCAATGAGTTTGTCAATCTTGGAGATTTATCATAAAAAAAATGCACGTCGAGATATTAAAACCGCAATGATGATAGACGTTCTGCTGAGATAAGAGCGCTGCTGATTATATTAGAGAACGTGTCAAAATTCCGAGAATCTTTTGAAAGGATTCCTCAAAAGGAATCTGGGCGAGAAATCTGATGAAGCCTCGCAAGTGCTTGAATGTGGGCATCTTCAAAGTCTACATTTAAATGAGATATTTTTAGAACAAATGTTATCTATACATAGAGGATGAATATATCACGGTTCCCCAGACCTGGAAAACCTGAACAAGTCAGAAAACTTAGAAATGTCTATAATATTCGGGAAAGAATGACTTATTTTGAAAAAGTCAGGGAAATTTAACGTGTTGTCAAAATTAAAAATTAATATTTCTACGTTAACTACGTAGAGTTATTATTTTTTAACCCATTTTTAAACGTTTAACATTTTTCACAGTACACATTTGCAATATTTTAGACCGTTACCTAGGACATTCTTCTGCAAAATTTATTTACTGTAAACATTCATTTATTTGAAAGGATTTTTTCATGCAATACGTTGATCTCCTGACGTTATGTTTTTAAATTTGTATATGACGTAATTCGTTAGGCTTTTGATGATTACATCACTAATTGAACTTTTGATGATTACGTCATTCATTGGATTTCTGATCATTACGTCATTATTTAAAATTTTGAACATGCCTTCAGTTGCTAAATTATGATATTAAAAAGTGGACGAGGATACCTTTACAAAATTGTCAAATTTTTCGAGAAGGGACTTTAAAAATTCCTTCTTTCATCCCCCCCCCTCCTTTTACCAGGATAACTTCGCCAAAATTTCAAACAAAATTTTCAACCTTTTCATAGTACAAATTTTCAAAATATACAACGTTTTCCGAATACAAATTCTGTACATTTTTCAAACAAACAAAAAATCGCATGCTAATTTTATAAACGTTTCAACATTTTCCTATGCTGCTTTTAAAATGTACAGTAGTAAATTTTGGAAAATATTTAAACTTATCCTGTGTAAATTTTGAAAAATCGTGGATATATAACACTGGCATTTATCAATTTTGTCGTTGGTCAGGAAAATTTGGTTAGAAAACCTTGAAAGTCAGGAAATCTTCAGGGAAGTTGAATCAGAAATTTCTGGGAGGACCCTGGACAACTAGCTATAGGAATTGTTAACTTCTCATTTATATAAATTTTTCATGTATTAATTTTAAGTTTAAAAACAAACTCTGGAATCATTTAAAAATCGCTATCAAGAAATCATTACATGAAACATCAAGTGGAAATTGAAGTTTTTAAGTCAATATTGTAACATGGGAAATTTTAAAAAGTTGAAATTCACAATGTTTACCTGCAACGCTAAAATTTGAAAATTAACCTATGAAAGAGTATTCATGTAAAGTAGCGTAGCATTTGAGGTTTTTTAGAATTTCAATTTTTCAATAATTTTAACCATTTTACTAGAGCAATGGAATATTCTTCAATGTTTTAACACCAAAACCGTCATAGTTGAAATGACGACACTTAAAATGTCAACATTATTTTAAGTTGAGTTCAGACATTCCAAGTTTACTAAATGACATTTCTAGAATGAAGCATGCGGCTCTGGAATGACAAATCCAGAAGATAGGCTTTCAGTAATTTCTATAAAAGTCATGTAAATATTCGTGTAAGTTTAATTAGCGCAAGTTCAAATCTGGAAATGACATGCATGTGTTATCTTGAAATGACTATTTTATTGATCTTACAATGTATATTCATTTTTGGAGCAGAACGTTTCTTTAAGAATTAACGAGTTTCTTAGCCCTGGGCCACAGGAGTGTATTCTTGCATATTTAAGACTTAAAACTGAACCTTTACAGACTCTTTAAGTGGTCCAAAGCGAACTAACATGGGGATTAAAAGTTATTATAAGAAATTCAAACGCAGTGTCATTAACCTGGTAGTTGCAATTAACGTTTAATTATAACTGTGTTATAACTACATGTATATATCTGAGAAGCTTGATTGGTCGGAAAATCAGCCATTCGGAAGTCATGATTAAGACCAAATGCAATGTTGCCATGTCGCTTCTTCATCGATCATGGCGACCATTTGGGAAATTAGAAAAGGATTCAGTTTTTTAATAACCCATATACATGTACGATTTTCTACCTGTATAGTAGAATGCATTTGAAATTCAAGAGTATTTCCAAATGCATTTACCGAAATTGGCTATGATTTCGGTAAACTTCTCCGAATATTATTTATAATATAGCCCTTGTCACAGCTAGTTCAATGTTCAAGGGCTGTTCAATAAATAAGGAAACAAGACCTCTCACGTGTGTAATTCTCTGTATGGCATTTAAATAATCCTATGAAATAATAGTGTCCCATCACCCTACTATTCAGAGAATTGATAATGCACTAAGGGGTCTCAACCCCTTCTGGCATTTTTCTATGGATTATTTGTGTGTTTGTCCTGGGTAATGTTCTTAGTTACGTTCTTTGATGTAGCTGGTGGCAACTCTGTAAAGCAGCCATATGTGGGGTTCTTTGATGCAGCCGAGGAATGAGTCAAGGAAGTTAGTACCGTTAAAATTGGCTGAAGGTTTGTTGGTTGTTGTTATTGTTTTGATATTATTATCAGTGCACTTTAGCAGTTGGAGGAGTTCCAGCACATAGGGTGCAAGAGGCGTTATGTTTGGTCTGAATGGTCCGTTTTTTAAGTAGATATTGTTTGGGTTAACTCTGTTAACTCCAAGTTGGAAGATGAACTTTTTCAGGAAGAATGGGATATTGAAGTTTAGACAGAATGGTTGCAGTGTAAATGGGTTTGTATTAATTAGTTTGTAGAGAGTGTGGTGAATTGAGTTGTTAAGGTGATCAGATATTGAGTTATGGAAGTCTAAATAGCATTTGTTTACTGTTAACATGGAGCACTTATCTAATTGGTCTGGTGTGTATTCAGACAGTAATGTAGATTATCCTGGGAAGTTACTAATGTGCTAAGAAAATGGTGTGGAATGTTGTATTTATTTGCTGGTTTATCTAGAGCAGTGAGGAACAATAAGTCCTGGATGGTGCGTGTCTCCTTGTGACCAATGTAATTCTAGAATCTAAATGTTTGATGGATTATTGTAAGAGAGATTTGATTAAGGTTGAGTTCGTTAGAGATGATGTAATGTGGTGTGGCATGGTCCAGGCCAAATACCTGTCGAAAAAACCTTTCCTGGATCCCAAGGAAGATTTCAAGGAAGATGGCGTTATATGTAAGGATAGACAGTAAAAGATGGTTACATACAGTAGATGTAGGTGGATTTTGATGCAGTTTAATTTTTTGTTTATGAAGAGCTTGTATACAGTACGAGATTGTGCTTTCAGTTTTGTCTTTAACGCTGTTAGGTGTCTATTAAAGGATCCATTATTTTGGTATGTGATGCCCAGGTTCGTCCAATTATAAGTTCTCACCACTTCTATTGGAGAGTTGTTCCAGCTGATGTATTCAGGGCTGAGGTTCTTGTTCCTCTGGCAAATATTAATACTTTTGATTTGTTGAGATTTGTGTACATGTAGTTGGTTTATTGCTAGGTATTTATATAGGTACTTAAGTAAGGCACGGGGATTCTTTCTATTTGTTGCTAAAAGAAGAATGTTATCATCATACAACAGGAATGATATTTGAGTATTTAGGATATTGCTCTAGTGCTTGGGTAAAAATTTTGGGAAGTCACTCAAGAAGATAATGAAGAAGAGGGGGGCTAAATGGGTCTCCTTGTAGGACTCCGGAGGTGAGTCGAGTTGGATGATGACCCTACTATTCAGTTACTATTAATATTCATTTATTATTTACCCTAATCCTGCTAGTAATAATAATAGTCCGCGGACTATACAAGGTTTTTTTACCAGTGTCGGATCCCCGCGGACTATACATGAGGGCGGACTATCTAATGTATGTTCAGACTCAAAATACCGGTACCGTATTACGGTGAATTGGTACACAATCCATTACAAATAAACTGTATTTTATAAAACAAACAAAAAATATTCCATATACTATACAGTATAACTGTATAACTGACAACTGGCAACTGTATAACAGACAAATGTTTAATTAGCCAGTGCAAAATGCGGACTATACATTGGGGCGGACTATACTCGAGGGCGGACTATCTATGATTTTTAATTTTTTTGGGAAAAAAGTGCGGACTATACATGAGGGCGGACTATATACTCGCGGGATTAGGGTACTATTTTTTGTATGTATGTGAATAAATTCAGAATATGCGAGGCCTTAACTTATATTCACTACATATTGATACCTTAACCAGTATCTTGGATGCATTTGCTGTTTATAAAAGGCGCAGTATCAAAGTCACAGTATTAGGGCTTACATAATTTATAAACTGTTTGTTCTAAAATTCATTTGCTGCAATTTTTTTTTTTTTTGTAAAAATACTTTTCTAAAGTAGATTTAGTACAATGTGTAGATAAAGTCGATGCATAATTAGGATTTGAATTTTGGCATTTACTGCTTTCCAGCAGTAACTCGACTTTAGGACATCATATGTTTATCAAAGTTTGTGAAACAAAGAAAACTTAATGTTTTTTAAAATATCTAACAAATGAAAGTGAATATAAATTGAATTCTTCTATTTTTTCAATTCCATTAACATGTATGAACTTATTTCAGACTCAGTTTTTTACTTAAAATGAAATTAATCTGTTTGTTTTTAAATGAAAACGTCGACACAAATTTCATGAAATGGTTTTATTGATTTATTAAAATTTTAGCTGAATGGTTAGCATTTTTTACAAGCTGAAACAGTCTGGATCACGTGGAGAATCGCAAAAAAGTCATATTTTCAACATTTCAAAGTTCACTTTTTACACTGAATAAGCCTGCTTGTATAGTAGCCTTCTCATCTTCAATACTTTGCTTAAATATTCTCAATTTTTCATCTACGCAAAGATTTCTCCAGATAATGTACTTTACATCAATTGTTATGTATCTGTGTGTTTTTCGAAATATACGCGTGCGTGAATTTGGCACCTCGACGCTAGAAAACCTGATGCTGTATGTGTCGATTAATAATTAGAGTCCATTAAAGGGATAATTATAGGAATGATTGAGAAGTAACACTTCATGGCGCAATGATGCACATAGGGTTCTGAACAGTTTGTTGCAGCGTTTTCTGATAAATTAGCTTTTTGAAGCTCCTAGGAAAGTAGTTTACGTCTCCCAGAGCAGCAAAGCACTCGCAACGACCTCCTCAACAAGTGATGTTGTACTTAATCTCGCTACAACCGATCGAAGAACCTTATATAAAGCCAGAAATACTGTAAGCATAGCCTTTTGGATCTGGGTCTGAAAGAAAAATCCCCATACCATCATAGTCTTTACTCTATTTAAAATAATTATGTTCTTAAAAAAAAGTGCGCCTCAGAAGAGAAGTGAGATTAAAAGACTGTAGTGTGATCGTAATTCGAAAAAAAAAAAGTCCAGTGACACATTAGAAGCGTAATATCGCGGAAATGCATGTACCCGGGTGATTCATAAATCCATTGCAGGCTGTTTATGGGCTTAAATTGCATTTGTGTGAATTTACAGACATACATGTATAACATGTATTGAGAAGGCTATGGGGCACTTCTAAGCAGCAGCTATAGTGAACCTTTTGTTGATCTTGACATTTATTTGTCTTGAATTTATTCATTCTTTCAAGTGGCTGGAGTTGTAACAATTTAGGCAAGACGTTTTCAGTTGACACAGCCAACATTTATTTTTCTCTACGTTTCAAGAATCAACCCTTCATCACGAGCTTCCTACTCGCAAAAAAAAATAGTGCAAAAACACTGAGATGAAATCCATATTATCACAGTAACGAAAATTCAATAAAAATTTGACAATAAGAAATGTAATAATTGGAAAATTTAAATACTCACAGTTTTGGGGTGTCCACCGTAGTTTAAGGGTATTAGCCCCCCAACAAAATTTTCAGAACCATATACATGTATTTGCAATTGCTTTGTATAAATGTAACTGTGTTTTCACACATTTTTGGCGAGTATGAAGCTACTAATAAAGGGTTGGTACCTAAAACGTAGAGAAAAATAAAATAAACATTGGCTGTGTCAACTAAAATCGTCTCGCACAAATTTGTCTTGAACGTCATTGACATTTTTAACTTTTATCATTCACACTACATTGATGGTTTCAATTAGTGAAATGATAAGTATGTTTTTATGACCACTACACATCAAAGAGATTTAAATTCAGACCATAATCAAAAACTATATGAGAAATAAAAACACGTAAAGTCCCTGGGGGAAGCCTTTTGAGGGCCTGCACATGTTTTCTTTCCTTATAACATTTTATGAGATTTTTCACGAATTTTATTTATTCAAAATGGCGGAAAATTTCCTTTTCCAAAGCAAAGTTCTTTCGGTGCTCAGACACCCGGAACTGTTGCAAAAACAGACCGTTTAACCTTATTTTGAGGGGTACGAAACTTTAGAAAACTTACTCTTACCTTAGCGTAAAGGGGTTCGACTTACTGGACTTAATCCCTCTCTTTCACGGCCACCGTGAAACAGACGGAAAAATGGAGGTAGAACCAAAATTCAACTTACCTGCAATAGAAAAAGAAATAAAAATTAGAAACTAGAAACATTAACGAAAAATATCTTTCGTGAAAAATATCCTGGGTTTTTTCTATGGCAGTTCTGAAAAGCATTGGTGTTGAAATTTCATTGGTCAATTTAGGGTCAGAAAATATCTATTTTATCCAGGGGTTTTGTATTTAAGGAGACTCAAAATTCATCTCCTTACACTGTCCTTAACGTGCACATTCAGGTAGGTACCACCTGGTGTGCTGCAATTTTGTATCTTCAGATTTTGAAACCAGTTTTGTATCAGCGCACAGTGTTCCATTGGGACAAGCTAGGTGGACAAAGTCACTTCCAGATTTCCAGAAATAACTGATTAAATAAAGTAAACATGAACACCTATCAACATCCAATTCCAAGAATAGTTTATGTCAAAAATTCCCCATTGATGTGTCACAGGGTTCCAAAGTAGCATAATGAGGAAAGTGCAAATGCATTAAAGGATCAGCTACATTTTCTCAGCACATTCAACCACATCTAACTATGAAACATCATAATTATTTTTAAATGAGTAATGTGGATTTCATTTGTAAGGGTTAGTACTATATTTTATTACTTTTATTACATAATACAAATCGGTATATTGATCAAACAATATAAAAATGTTTTGAAACCATATGAAAAATGCATGTTATTTTTTCTGTTTTTCAACTTTAATGGACTAGAAATAACTTGCACCCTCATGTACCCAGGCTTAATTTTTTGTATATACAAGCTGCACCATTCCTATTTGTAATAACATGCATTTTAGTCTGCACACTCGAGTACAGCTATTTTTTTTTTGCTTGGGATGCAGAGGACCTCAACTATTTCAAAAATTAAGTATTTTGAAAAATGGCTTAAACATGGAAAAAATGAAATAAATGTTGCAGTTTTCGAGTTTTTTTCGACTAAATTTGATTTTAATGATGCAACTGACAACTCTATTAGAGAAATCAACATAAATTTTGCCAGCTATTCGTCTAAAATTGCTGTCAAATGGGTTGCTGTGGTAAAGTCAAAGAAGTGTTTCTTGACTAAGAATAAAAGCTGGTTAGAAGCTAAAGACATCCAATTTCACGTGCATACTA
>JAQGBX010005109.1:0-14217 GCA_034698745.1 Megaphyllum sjaelandicum | reverse complement strand
CTACTGTATATTATAAGGAGAATGATAGTTTCATATGATAGTTTATCGCGTACATGTAGGTTTCGACCGAGCTCACTTTCGTATTCACAGTATACATACCGTACCTTATTTGTTCTTCTAATTGTAAATCTTGTAAGCTTCGGACGAAGAACTCAGCCTTTGTTTTCATGTAAAATTTACTCAAGAAATTGTAAAAAATATTTTAAAAAATGTTCATTAATGTAAAAAAAAAACCAGAACGAAAAGAACATTTTTTCTGCCGAAATTAACTGTTTTTAAGTTTACAGTTTATTAAGTTTTTTGCATGGTAAGTCAGCAGATGCAGCGTTGATCTGAAAATCATCTCAAAAAGTGCGTGTTATCGCGAAATGTTGGTAATCGGAAAGGAAGGGTTCTTCGTCGATGAGAAATGACATTCGTTGATCTAGTATCGAGGAAAGACAATTCCTCGAGGAAAAAACCAACCCACGACAAGTTCCTCTCCATGGCTGCAGAAGCAGGAAAACCCCCTCAAATGTCCGGTAAAAGATTACGGACGACGCCGAACGCGCAAATTTGCATGGATTAAGAGCGTCTGTTCGGGGAGTTTAAAATTCCTAGCTGGCTTAGTAAAAAAAAGCAAGATGTTTGGGCCGGATGAGTGCACCCACCTCGACGACCAAGTGCCATGAGCCACGTACGGCTACCTCAATTATTCAATGAAGCAGCAGTGGGCCTGTAATTTGTGTTTTTTGTTCTGGGAATCGGACGGACGGAGGATCAGCTCTCGATCCCGGCCTGCGTTGAAAAAAGGAATTTGCTATAATCATGATGCGGTCAGTATTTCAGCGTTGGCCCGCTTTGTTTACGAGCGTGGATTCCTGTAAATTTGCGCGGAGGGCTTCGTTCTACCATTCACGTCACGTGTCGGTTGCGGCCAGACCCGATTCGTCAGACGTGATAATGAAGAAAAAAACAACAACCGTGAAGGTAAGCGTGGACGTGCTCGGACTGCGCTATCGAGTTTTTGGCACCCACGCCGAACGATGGGCTTCTGGGCCTATCGTTGCACTTTTGTTGCTACTTTGGGAAATTCCTCACCCCCTAGTCCACCCCTGTGCCCTCTGGGCCGCGGGGGGAGCTCGAGAAGTTGCTGACCACGCCAGCCTGCTTGCCTGCCTGCGTGGTCAGCTTTTAGTCGTTTTCAAGGATGGCAGACTTTGACACGTATAATGGAAGGCTCTGCGGGGAAAGTTGAAGTCGGAAACTACTTGAGATAAACTGGTTAGACTAAGCGAGGCCGCTAGTGTCGAGTTTTTTAAACGGTCCGACGCGTAGTGTGTTTGCAGTAACTTTAGTATTGCTGAGAATGAAAAGAATTGAAAATTTACCCTATCTAAGACGCAATAATTTGCGTTCGAATTAAAGGGGTACTCGGATGGAAGTTTTGCGAATGCGACTTTTGACAATCCCGAAATCACGCTCGCAAGTTCGTTCGAGGTTAACGTCGTTTTGAAAACAAGTGTCATTTTCGTAAATCTGAGTAGGCCTATACCCCTAGCATGTACTCAGGAATATAGAGGAAGTGCTGAAAAGTTACGGTTTATGTTCGTTGTTTGTTCCCTTAAATTGAAAATAAGTTTATTGTCTCGGCTATAACATCTTTAAAACTTTCTTAAACTTTTGTTTATTGTTTAAATAATGCGTCGATCCTGCACATCCTGAAATGAGTTTTCAAATCCATATACACTGTACATGTACTGTAGATTGTAGTTTGTGGTCATTTTGCTTAATGAATAATGAATAATGAAAATGTTATACATCTTTATTTACAGAAGCTGCAATATGAATCATCCAAAGTTATTAAAATGCCATCCGTCTCCTGAAAATTCAAACGTTTAAATTGTTTCGAAGTTTTGGTATTCCTGAAGTCCATCTTAGCTCGGTGAGTGACTTTATACTTGTTTTATGCATGCAAGATGTATACTCTTATTATCCAGTTCACAACTGTGATGCTGATAAGTCGAGACATGTCGACATGTCGACATGTTTCTTCATGTATATAGCGTAATTGTGTTTCACATACCAAATATTTTACAATGTACAGTATTAGGCTATACATTTAAAAAACCATGTTTGTTACATGCGTTTTAAATGCCATATTATTGTCAAATATAACATGTATTTATATATTATACTTTTTGTACAGTATATTATTAACATGTAACATGCATATAAAGTATTGCATGGGATTTCTGCTATTGATCATTTCAGGAACCTAATGTTTGTTCGAATATTTCATGAAAAAAAAACGCTCTTCGATGCGATAAAACACCTACCGATACGATTTCTTGGAAACGTCAATTTTTGACCAATGACCAATCTTTTGACCTACTGTATATTATAAGGAGAATGATAGTTTCATATGATAGTTTATCGCGTACATGTAGGTTTCGACCGAGCTCACTAACTAAGTATACTAAAGCTTTCCGGCCGAAAGCTTTAATTCGGAAGTGAACTTACATGTGTTAGCAGTGAAAGCCGCTTAATTCGATCACGATGGTTCCAGCGATTTTGACCGAAATAAGCGGCTGATAGAAATAGGCGATGATCGAATGTCAAAAAACACTTTAAACATTGATGTTTGATTGTACATTCATATTTACGTATTTTTAAAATTATATATATACTGTTTATATTTTTTTAAAAAAAGTTGTAATTAGCGTTCAATATTGGCTGTTTGCAGCAAAGGCTGAAATTTAATTTTTTTAAATACGCGGTGAAATCCATCTGAGTACAGCCGCTAATGCATTAGAAGCTTAGATGCGCGCATGCGCAGTTGTCCAAACGTGTCCGTGCTTGTACGAAACACGCTCAAACTTGCTTCGCGCGTTCGCGTTACACGTATAGTCTATTTATAGACACGTGGAAAATATGATCGAATTACGCGATGAGACGACCGGATTAAGCGACTTTTTTGATCGAATTAACAAGTTTTCACCGTAATACGTACAGTAAAACCTGGAAAAGTGACCACCTGTTTATGTTGACCACTTTTTAGTGTATCATTTTTTCTGGTGAACATTTCCTTCAGAAAAATTCTCTGTACATGTATATAGTGACCAGTGACCACCTGTCTATTGCAGTCTATTGTGTATAATAAACAGTGTGAGTTGTCTTTTTTCTAATTTTTACATTGCCAATGTACAATTACCAAAGTAACCAGATAGCAGATAAGTCACGTGACATCTTGCTTTAACCCTTGGACATGATGATTCTGTATACTTTTTTGCTTGTATGGTTTTTTACTACGTGTATTATAGTCTACATGTATAAGTGCAGTGTACATCTTCATTATTTTAATTTAATTCAGGCATTCTTTGTATAGTGATCACCTGTATGGAGTGACCAACATAGAATTGTTTTGGTGGTCAATCCTAAAAGGTTTTACTGTAATTGGTGTTTGTTAGGAATTTTGTATTTAGGAAATCTATAGTCCAAAGCATAAATCTATACGTGCATGTATACATGTACATGTATTACATGTATAATTGAAATTTCAGTTTTGAACACTGGAATAGATTTTCTCGCCAAATCCTAAAAGGCGGTACATCTTATTTTTAATGGTTTGTTTCTTCCTCGATGTCACGTTTCTCGGAGTTTTATTTCTCCAACAAGCCTTTCACCAAGCTACTTGTGCCAATAATTCTGAAATGATATCACATAGAAGCTCGTTAGCCCGAGGTTGTTTAATGACCTACAATCGTATTTATTGTATTTATATAAAGTTGCCCCCCGTTGTTTTTATATTCTAATCTGGCATGAAGTTAAATATGCTTCGATAAATTTGATTGTTTAATAAATAAAAAAAGTAAAAAAGACTCCCCACACCAAACCTGGCCCGCCCGGGGTCGAACACGTTGAACATTAATTGCCTCGGCCATATTCGCCAGAAGAATGCACCTTCAGATATATAACTGGAAATTGAAACATCTTCCTAAATCTCCGAATGATTTACTGATGTTATCATATAAACAACGTGCAATAAACGTGGACGCGTGTTGCCTGCGCAAAATTAAGGAATTTAGAAACCTACTTACAACGATCGTAAATTTCAATTCAATTTCTCCAATTTAATAAAGTTGTATTTATGAAACTATATATATATTTGATATTAGTGCGTGAATATGATGTATAGGATGGATCGTTTAATAGCTACTGTACGTCCACTCAAGTAAAATAATCCAATAACCGATTGAAACTTGTTCTCATACTGCGAATTTAATGTTTCGGTCAACACTACGGTATATGTTGACATGAAGCCAAATCTGATAACTTACGGCTTTGAAACGTTTCGAGTTTATGGTATTTATCATTAAAGGGACTTCCAATTTTATAACGGCGTCCATCTTAAGAATATCGCGTCTTAAATATTCTTACCGAAGAAATTTAATACGTAAAATTGCTTTTAAAATACACTGTATATACATGTATACATTGATTAGTGCATGGGGAATGTGCTCGTTCCAGCCGCATACAGGGTGCGAGCTCAAAGAATGCTTATTGCAGGCGCTAACCACTCGGCGTACACTATAGCGCCACCAAGGGGGATAAGAATGCGGCATGCTTTTTAAATGAGGGAGCGCATGAAGAAAGCTTAGGCGAGCCAGGCTGAGCTTACAAGAAGCGCTGATAAGCTTCCGAAATTCCTAAAACTCGATTTTTAAGATACAGAGTGGCACACAGATCATTATTGGACTAAAGTGTAGCCATGCAAGTACCGTAAAGCGCATGTGCGGAGTTTTACGCGGAATGTTTCACCTATAGCGTAACGCACGCAGTGGCGCGCCACTGAGTACACTGACCATCGCGCTGATATCAGCGTTCATTGTGCCCCTTAGGGACAGACTCGAGCACCTCACTCGCACTGATCCGCTCTTTTGTTTCGCTAAAATATTTTAAAAAGTAATAAGCGAAGTTTGGTTGGGAAATATTGCCGGTGGCGCTGCAGGACCCGCGCATTCCACACTCCTCCTACACGTCCACGTTGAAGTAGCCAGCTTTCTTATTCAGGAAATTTGTTTAGCATACAAAAGACAATTCCGCATCTCCAACTAGGCAGCTATTTGCGCCTATTTTGCATGAAATGAAACTTAGGCTGGGGGGTGGACCGCTCGCGCGCTTCTGCTCCATTCAAAAAATAAATTACCAAAAATATAAAAAAAATATGGTGGACCCTGCGGGCAATTGTCTTTTTTTAAGCATGAAATATGTAGACGTGACCAAGACGGACCATCCACCGTGGCGTCATTGGCCGCGCGTGCGTCCCCCGGGCTTTTGTCATATTTCGTACAGTAATTGACCCGAGAGTAATGTCCGAAACTGTCGGCTTAACTATACTCAATGACAGCCATGTTGGGTCGAAAATATGGTCCTGGACCAGTGGACCGCACTGTATTATTTCGTGGCCACACTTTTTATGGTTGTTTATGGTGGAATTTTAAGAATGATTCATGTACGAATTATGCATCGTATACGATAAATGGTATTCGTAAATTGGTGCGTAAATTATAATTACGAAAGAAAATCTTCGAAAAATATTAACAAATAGTATTTTTTCTGTCAGCTTTTTGTTGATGTAATACCAAAATATACGATCGAAATCCATACAGGTAGACGAAATTTTAAAAAAAAAATATTCTTAATTTAGACACGTTTCGTGTCTAATTCCGGTTGAAAATGCGTGTACCTTTAGGGGACATTCAAAAAGGACGTCCTCAAAATTTGGCCAAAATTAGATTCCCGCCTACCCCCTGTCCGCATTGTGTCGGGTCAATCCGGAATCCCCCCCTCCCACCATTCGGACGTCCGAAAATTAAAAAAAAAACATGTAGTTTAATACTGTATATTCGGTACATTTTGAAAGTTTTGCGAATTTGTACTCGAAAATCGTAACTTGTGTACTCTGAAAAGGTTGAGAATTTTGCCAATTTGTCCGCAGAATCTATTGTAAATTTTACAAATTTCTCCTCGGAATTTGTTGAACATTTTGCAAATCTGTATACTCGAAAACAGTTGAAAATGTTGATGATTTGTACTTGGGAAAACGTGGAAAAATTTGTAAAGATGTCCTCGGAAAAGGATGAAAATTTTGCCAATTTGTTCTGGGAAAATTTTAAAGTTTGCAAATGGGCCCTGAGCTTTTAAGTTCTCTGACTTTTCCAGGTTTTCCAGGACTGGAGATACCCTGTTTACTGATTTCTGCAATTTATAACTTGCGATATTGCGTTCAATTTCCATTTTAATTTGGAAACTGATTTTATTTGGCATTTTTTTATCAAGTGGACGTCCGAGTTGGTCATACCCCCTTCCTCACCCTGGGCCCTGTCCATATTGTGTCCGTGACTCAACCTATCCGCCCGTACCCCTTGCATGAGGATGCCTTTTTTGAATGGCCCCTTAGATGTTTATTGAAAATTTAAGACGTGAAATGCATGTACATGCAGTGTACAGTATGTCTAAATTAAGTCTTTGAATTTAAAAAGTTATGCAGTGGATCCTCATTAAGAAATAAATTTAGAATGATTCGCTATATATAAGAATTTGTGATAGTACGAACTCATTTAAAGTCCATGTCCTGGGGTTGGATATTTGTTTTTAAAAGATGAATTTGGAATTCGGATATTACGAAGTTTCGGTTAAAACCACTGTACGTTATAACGGACAATTTCCAGATAAAAGTTGTATAACCCATCCATTCATATACTTACGTGAGGTAGGATGTTTTCGGAGTTCCGATAATACAAACTTCGGCTAGAACGAGCATATTTTTAAAAAAAATACAATGCGTAATACTCGATACATGACTCAATTTGTAATGAATACAAAACGTTTTTTTTACCGTTTTAATTATAGGTAATTAACTGATTCTAATTGGTGTCTAATTCGAGATGTCAGTATCTAGCACTACACTTTTTGTAGAGATAAAAAACTAGTTAGGATTTACACATGATTTTCGACAAGAACGCGTATATCGATAATATGAACAGAAATTCAGCGTATTTAATGCGTGACTTTAAATTTATTTCAAATGTTGAAATGGCATGATCGAGTCACATTTTTTGCGATGATTTTAGACTTAGATTTAGGTCAGTGACCTGTACCACCAGTGCTGACATTGGTCCTGCGGACAGTAGTACGTGGCGATATAAAAGGGCGGGGGGAAAGGTGCACCGAAAAGTAAAGAAATATTGTATTTTTTATGTAAATTTACCAAATTTTTGCAACGTTTACATGCAATGGTCGATGAATTTTTTTAATGAATTCCAGGAAAATCGACCATTTCTAGGAATTCGCAATGAAAATGTGCCCCTATAGTTTCAACTAAAGTAGGTTCGAACAGAGGTTGACTTATTATTGATCTCAACCACAAAAATCACACACATTTTTCTTTCAAATATTGCCGACTTTTCTATCAAAACTTCGAAAATCTTTTAAAAAAATTGCGAACTTTTCCAAAAATGTGTGAAGTTTTTTTTAAGATTAACATTTGCGAAACTTTAAAATTTGAGTAATTTTAAAAATTATAATTGAACGACATTTTCAAAATGTGCCTAATTTTTAATTCTACATTATTTCGCTGTATTTGGCGTATCGATATGTTTAGTTTTCATGATTTTTATTACGATTTCATTTCCATTAATTTTTTTATGAGAACAAATTTTTTGTGAAATTATTTTACGATTATATCCCTCCTTATGTCAGCTAGGGTACTCCCAGACTCTCAGAATATCCCAGGGAAATTCAACATACTGTAGTCGAGTACAAATCTGCAAAATTTTCTACGTTTTGCACGTACAAATTTGTAAAATTTTCCACGTTTTCAGAGTACAGTTTAGCAAAAAATTTAATATTTTCCAAGTATAAAATTGCAAAAATTTTCACGTTTTCTGAGGACAAAATTGCAAAATTTCCCACGTTTTCCGAGGGCGAAATTGCAAAATTGTCTACACTTTCTGAATACATAATTGTCAACATTTCAGAAAAATTTCGTGCCCATTTTTTAATATTTTTAACATTTTTCAATGTTAATTTCAAAATTGTCATTTGTCAATTTTGCAAAAAAAAATCCTGTTTCGATTTTGCATAATATGTCAATTTTTGACATTATCATCGGTCAGAAAAATGTTTTTAAAACCTGAAGAAGTCAGGGAAGTTGAAAATGAAATTTCTTGGGGACATAAATTGGGGGGGAAAGGGGAACATATAAATTGATCCGTTTGCCTTCGCAGCATTGAAACAATAATTGCATGGTTAAGGTCTATCGGTTGTTTTTTTTTCCCCAAGATTTTAAAAAACTCGTTTGCTAGGCAAGTAGTAGCATTTGGGTATCATTTCAAGATGGATTTGATTAGGAAAAACATTGCGTATAGGAGGCTCGTTTCCTCGAGGATAGACAGTAAGGTAATTGCGGTAATCTAGAATAAGTTTCCTCGTTTCTTGGCCTTATAATACCGTACGTAGAGCTTATACTATAAAAAGAAGCGATAGTTGACAATACATTCTCAAGTAGAGCATTTCGTGGAAAAAATGAGCTTCATTATAGGTTCCGAGTCGGGAGTATACATCCCGGTTATTCATTGCCCAATTAAAAACTTATTTATTTAAGCTAGAGCGAGGCATTGCTGCAACTCCCTGCCCTATATAGGTGCAAAGGCGCTTTACAAAAATAGTCCAGGCTTTTAAAAGTTCTTTAAAAATTAATGAATCCAAAGTCAATATAGCGTCGGTTGGCCCATTGTCTTCGCCATCCCTTCTTCCATCGTACATACGCTGGAGCTGCGTGAATGTCACAGACAACGGCTTTTGCGGGACAAGACAGTGCTTGTACGTGCCTGTGACAAAAAATCACCGTAAGCGTTTAATGTCCACTCCAGTTGTCCGAAGCAGCTCATCGATATGTCGCGTTATAGAGATGTTGGGCCTGCTCGGACAACGAGGACGTTGTTGAGCAACCTGCGCGTGTGAAATTCTGTCGGTGACCCTGGGCAGTGGGTACCCCCTTCGGTAAGTGAAGATTGCGCAATATATGATAACATTGATCGAGGAACATTGCCGGATTGACAACTAAATTATTTAGCACATTGCTACTACGTGTAGCCTACAGACTGTGGGGTATTGATTTATGTAATTGAATTGAATTGGGTCGTGGGAACTGCACGATTAATGCTTATTGTACTGTTGATTCTGTAGTAATCTAACAAATTCACCTTATACTCAGCATTCTTAGTTTAATTGTCTAACATTTTGAAATTTCTGAAATTTGTCTTACATTTTTAAATTTCAGAAATTCGTCTTACATTTTTAAATTTCTGAACTTTGTCTTACATTTTTCAAATTCTCAAATTTGTCTTACATTTTTCAATTTGTGAAATTTGTCTTACATTTATAAATAAGAAAATTTGTCTTAATTTTCTTTATGATCGAGCGTTTTAGCTTTCGACTCTACCAAATTTATTCATTAAAACCCATACAGTCGTTTATAAAAAATATACAAAAATGATTGCTGAAACTTAATGAACACTCGTGAATGGTCTCGATGGCATCATTTAAAAGATTCTGTTGGGATGAGCCATTCTTCCATATCTGAGTACTCCATGTACTTTTGACAAACGTATTTCACAAAGCCCGCACTCAAGTTCGTTGAAATCCATCTCTTGGTGAGGATAAGTAGGAGGATTCATCATGTCGCTCATTTGTTTGAACTTTGCCCCATTATGTCTTAGCACGCACGGTCGTCAAAAAATCTCAGGGTTTGCGTGGAAACGAACTTTTTTTTTCAAAAACTCGTCTTTCCTTTTTGAAAATAGTGTTCCGTCGCCATGAACAATAAGAGAAAACGAGAAATCGTGAATAAAACTGTGGGGGTGCTATTTAATATTCAGATAACCAATTGCGGCGCACGATAACCTACCACGCACTAACCTTCCTTCCATTCTAGAATTTTGCCTTTCGTTTTGGGGCACAAATTCGTGACAACCATCGAAGATTGCTTCAGAGAAGGTGTGGGATGCCTCGTGGTCCTTCTTCCCCTTCTCTAACCAACGTTCGGACATTACTCGGACCTTAAGCGTGTCACGTATTTCTGCTCCTGAAATGCCTACAATAGTTAAAAAAAACGTTGCTGAGCCACTAATCTCCTCGGACTCCATCTTTGCGTACCATTTTTAGGCACTGTAATTGTTGAGAGAAATATTGTATTGTTGAAATACGTTCAGCAATGATACAAGAATTTTTTCAACACATATCAGTAAAATCCATAAAGTCGTTTTCTTTTTTTAATTAGTTCGGAAACTTAATGAACACCCTCCGATAATGTATAATTATCTACTAATTTACAACTGTACGATAACACGAACAATATTACACGGTAAACATGGCGCTATAGTCATTTAATGGCTGTGATGGGACAACGTTAAAAACACTTCAACGAGTACGCAAACGTATGATTATGTATTTTTCTGAATACATAAACACGTGTAGGCTACATCATCAGGAAAAATGAATGACCATGGTTTTGATAATGCTATCGATAATCGAGCTAAAAATTCGCATTTAAATATTCACGGAGTAATTTCAAAATATGATTTTTAATGGCAGCACTTTTCCAATTAAGAAACTCGTATCCAATGAACATTAAACTTTATTCAATTTTATCCAATGAGCATCGAGTCATTTGTCAGTTTGGCGCCTCGATTTTGCAAAAAAATGGCAATAAATCACGCGGTAATGAGTCGAGAAGACACTCGCGGAGTTTCAAATGTTTGCCATTGCGTTACCCAAACGTAGTACAGTGACGTCAGACGTTGTTTTCTCGCGTCATGAACATTCAATTAGTCAACATCGCCCCGAACAAAATATTAGGAAGTTGGCCGATCCGCTTCTCAATTATTTCATCATTTGCACCGATGAATGACGATTACATTCCAGTACCTGGCCTCCGCACCTTTCCTAATTCTGAAACCCTTGCACCATTTCGATACCTGCAGAATAAAATTGGGAACGAGAGGCCCGTCAACGTTGACATTAACGACACTCGAAGCCAACCGGAAGAGTGGACCGCTCGTTGAGTAATGGGATGTTGATGGTGCTGCTCCGTACCATTAAATCCACATGGGACAGGGCTGATAAAGTCACGATATACGCTTTTTAAGACTTACCATTCCTGCTGAGTTTTTCTTTTTCCAAGAAGATATGCATATGGATTTAGCGCCATCACGTGGTGAACGACCAATTGCAGAATTGCAGAATTTCCGCCGGGGAGATTTTTACACTCTTACAGTGAAACTATGAAATGTTACAATGTATACATGTATGTAGGTTGATGCATTTTCAGCGTAAACATGTACGGGGGGTGATCATTAAGTTTACACAATCATTTTTATTTTTTTTTTTAAAAAAAGGGCTGTATGGATTTCAAGGAAATTTGTTGGATGGATTCTTTCATCATTCCTGAACAACGTTAAAAGATGCGTTTTAAAAATTACCATTGCTTAAAATTGGTAATTAAAAATGGTCTTCGAGGAGATTGTGGCTCAGCAGCGTTCACTCGCAGAGAAAAAAATTCCATCTCGCTTTAGTTTGTTTTGAAAAATATGAAACCAACGTTATTACACTAATTAGGCACCGCCCTACAACTTTCTAATTTACACTAGGGTTATATCTGCAGCAGTTTCGGAGAAATCTGTAAAAACAAAATCGGGCAGGGAAAATGGATGACTTTGAACGCGCCATTCAAGGTCACAATGAACATGGTTTTCGGATAGCACATAGTCGACTCTAATGGCGAATTCGACTCACCCAAAAAGTGTACACCCAAGTGCACCGAGTGTAGACTACAAGGTGATGCATAAGTCTGTTAAATCGGCACTATTGCAGGAAGCAGGCGCAAGAAGACTTTATAGACTTATGCCTCACCTTGTAGCTACACCCGGTGTAAACTTTTTGAGTGAGTCGAATTCGCCATAAGTAGATGCACTTTTGTTTGTAACATTTTTTTTTCACAAACCAATTGATGAAACCTTTGTCGTTTGTGTTTTTTTGTATAGTCTGTATACGGGTTTAAGATGCGACTTTCTCGGATGATTTAACTGTAAAATTTCACTCGTTAAACGTCATGTTTAAAAATGTTTGCCATTTTATGCATGTCCTGACCCCAACGTTAACTTAACGTGCTTTAATAAAAATATTAAATATATATATTTATACTCGGGGCAAATTCCCTGTTCATTAAAGTGTAAATAGATGCGAGGGTTCGCGTGTTGCCTAATGTACGGTTATCACGTTAAAACGAATCCCCTTCGAGCTTGGATCTTGTCCAAATTATTGCTTGAATCAACGTGTTAAATAAATGATGGCCCCTATTTATGGTCGAATTCTGTCGCTATCTAATTATATATTAAATTCCTGCTAATTAAGTCATAAATTCACTTTTAAACACGTGTTTGTAAATGCGGCGATCGTTTTATAATTATATACCAGTTAACCACATGTTTAAATACGGTGAAGAATTTCAACTCGTAAACGTTATTTTATTCGCGTACGGAAATAGCGCTGACCTTGCGTTCTGACGCTCACGGTGAAGAGGGTGTAAAACTCAGCTAGCATTGGTCGATCAATGCAACTTCCGACTTACGAACATATTAGGAGAACACAAGTATGTAGTTCCACACCAGTAGTTGTGGCAGTAGCTGTTTGGAAACCAATAAGAATGCCTGTAGGTGCGTAACCTTGCGTTTGCATCTGGTCACACAAAATCCGGCATTTCCATTGGCTACCACTTAACTACTGCCACAACTGCTGGTGTGGAACTACATTCCTGAGTTCCCTTATTGAACATAAGAACAATTCGCGTTTGTGCTCATTCCATATTTTATGATTTCTATACTCAGCCTATGGACAAAGATAGCCGCATTTACGATTATTTGGACAATATCTATAATGTCCAAAGATATCGTATAACGTTCTACATGTAGGCCTATATTGGCAATGAGTTATACAATTTTACAGCGTGAGTAAAAAATATTTTTCCTCATCCTCCCCCATCCTCCCCTAATTAACAGAATGGGTGCAAATATGAAGAATGAAGAACATACGATACATAGTAACCATAGGGTGCATACAGTTTATAATGCAATAGTTCCCAAACCATTTGACCCTATAAGACCCATTTCAACATTTCAAGGGTCTTTAGGTCATATCTCTTAAACGGCAATAGCTACAAAGGAAACGACAAATACAACAAGTGCTCCCTTTGGAAACAAACTGAGTAATGAAAGTTACTTACTTAATTTATAGAAAAAGTTTAAGTTTCTTCTATATTTTACAAAAGAACACGATAAGTTTAACCATAAATTTGGCCTTGTTTGGAAAGTCTCGTAAGTATTAGGAAAACTGAGAATAACACAATATACCCCCAGATCTGGAAAACATGGAAAAGTCAGGGAACTTCAAAATGTCTGGAAAAGTTAGGAAAGAATGGCTTATTTATGAAAAAGTCAGGCAGGCGTCAGTGAAGAATGGCTTATTTTTTAAAAAGTCAACGAAATTCAAAGTATAGTCATGTTGTTGGGTTCCAAAATTAATCCTTCCTCATGTACGTGCATGGTTAGCTCATGCAGGGCGCATTTTCTGCGTAAAAGTTTGCAAAATTTCCCAAGTTATCCGAGGACAAATCTACAACATTTTCCACGATTTCCGAGGACAAAATTGAAAAATTTCTCAAGATTTCCAAGTTCAAATTTACAACATTTTCCACGATTTCCGAGGACAAAATTGAAAAATTCCCCACGTTTTCCGAGGATATGTTTTTTTGTTACATTTTTTAAAATTTTTCTATTTAAATTTTAAAAATTTTCATTAGTATATTTTGAAAAATATGTCAATTTTTAACATTGTCATTGGTCAGGGATATTTTTTTAAAAACATGGAAAAGTCAGGAAAGTTGAAAATGAAATTTATGGGGGGGGACCCTGTAACTACAAATATCTGAACTAAATGAATATTTGAAATAAATGAAAATGAATAAATATTTGAAATAAATGCTTCTGGAAAACAGTATTCAAGTTTTTCGGAACGCATTATGTGAGTATAAAGCCTCATGTTTAAGATTTGTGGTAGGGCTCTGATCGCCAGCTATTTCTAACCTACGTTCCTGCCATTTTTTCCGTAATGGAATTA
>JAQGBX010005108.1:0-14218 GCA_034698745.1 Megaphyllum sjaelandicum | reverse complement strand
ACAGCTTTTAAATTTTATAGCAAAATAACTGATGGCTCTAAATAGATGAAAAAAATGTATATTGATCCTGAAGGTTTGTAGATTATTGTGTCATTTTTTGTATTGCTGCAAGCTAAATATTTTTCCCAAAAATAAATGAACTCTAAAATTGTGACCCACTGTTCCCCGGTCTCCCCTATATAGTAATTCCAGAACAAACCTTTTATTGAGATAAAATCCGAGATAATCATGGCCAGTTAAGCTACTCGTTCAAGTCATATCACTGTATACATTGTACAGATTCAAATTAGCAAATTTTGTGGTTAATTAATTTTTAGAAAAATGTTATGCACTTTCAAATCAAGAATATGGCGTAAATTTCAGTGTACAAATTTGCAAAACTATTAAAATTTTCTGAATACAATTTCTAAAAATTTCGGACGATCAAATGATGGAGAATTTTGAAAATTTTTACTCCGAAAACGGGCTCTGAGCTAACCATGTAGAAGCATTAATTTTGGATTTCAACAACATGACTATATTGAATTTTCCTGACGTTTGCAAAAAAGGTCAAAGTTTTGAGTAAAAATGTAAAAATATTCAACAATTTTAACTGTTTTCGAGTACAGATTCGTAAAATTTTCAACAGTTTCCGCGAAGAAATTTGCAAAAATTTCCAACAGATTCTGAGGACGAATTGGCAAAATTCTCAACGTTTTCAGAGTACAAAATTTGCGTTTTGACTTTTCCGAGAAAAAAATTTACATTTTCCAATTACAAATTTGCAAAATTGTCCGAATACAATTTTTTTAAATTTCGGACTTTTGAATGGGAAAGGGAGGGGGGGGGGGGTGAAGTCCAATTTAAGAGTAAGCAATATCAAATACCAATCCAAACTTCGCAGAACTTTTGGCTTAAATAATTTACAAAACACTAAGGGAAAATTAAATTTACGACAATTTCGGTCGTTTTGAAGTTTGCCGATAAAATATTACGACTAGCAAATTGGTTAATCGTGCAAACAATACAAAAAAAAGGAAATCTCGAGCAAAAATACGATCAAAACTTATTTCGCAGAATGGAAATTTAATTATAAATAGCATCTGAACGTCCATTTATTTATTTAATTCGGACTTGGATTGAACGAAAACGCATCATCTTAGTAATATGCAAATAAGAAAAAAAGTGTAATAAGAAAAAAGTGTACGAATTTAGACACGCTTTGATGAATGCGAAGATTAAAGGGAAAAAAAAGCAAACTCAATTTCAATAAATGCGATGCATTTTCTGCTGTTTTTACATTCAATTCTTACCTATTAATTTCTAGTTTCTTATAATTTTTCATCTTATTAATGATAGCTGTTCGCTATATATCTTTGAATTTAAGCTCCCTTTAACCTATTACTTTTACATAATAGCGCCTCTTTTTAATGATAGCAAACTTTAGCGGAATTAAATCGAGGATCTGCTACAATAACAGAAAAGTGACAACGCATACATCATTTTGTTTTCCTTTTGATAATAAAAAAAAATTCTTTCGTTATGCTGCTGCAACATCAAATGTTGAGTAGATTAGATTTACTCCCGAGTACTTTTTCGCAGTTTCTGTAACAATAATTACATTTTCGATGCGAAATAAAACTTTCCAAGTTGGCAATTATTTATCATGGGAATTGTAACGCATTGAAGGTATACACGTAGGAGTATATATGGCAATTAATTTTAAAAAATTCTATTCGGATCAAAAACATATATTGCGAAACTAATCTAAACTTCTTAAATGCCTAAACAAGGATTTTTAGTATGAATATAATGAATTAACTCAATAAAAACAATTTCTTGTAAAGCGTGTGTTGTCACCACATCTAAGGGGGCGTCCATTAATTACGTAAGGCATTTTTGGTGATTTTTTGACCCCTCCCTCCCCCTGGTGAAATGTCGTGAGATTTGGTTCGACCCCCTCCCCCACGCCATAATCTCACGTAAGATTTTTCAAAATGCCTTTTTTGTGTGTAAATACGCTAATCTGTGCTTGATTGCATTGGATTCATTTAAAAAAACATAATTTGCTTAATTATTTTTATTTAAGACTAGTTCAGACTAATATTTAAGACTACTAAGAACGTAGTCTAGAATCACAGTAAGAAAATGTAAAAAAATGTGTTGTTTATATCGCAAAATTTTCCACTAAAAATACAAATTTGGACGATTATTGATGACAACTTTTAAAACAATTATACAAAGCATTTTATCGAGTTTTTTCATATGAATATAAAAAACCAATAGGGTACAACCTTAGCGTCACTGACCGTGGATTTGATTAGTATTTACAATTCTTTTGATTGTTTTCCCATTAAATATCTTTATAACCCATCCCCCCCAGGGTTCCCCCAAAAATTTCATTTTTAACTTTCCTGACTTTTCCAGGTTTCAAAATAAAAAAATTCCCTGACCAATAACAACGTGAAAGATTGAAATTTTTATAAAATTGACACTGAAAAATATTTTTTTTTTAAATTTACAAACGACAATTTAGAAAATTTACAAAGAATTTTTTTTAAATTTTTAAAAAAAATTGTATTCGGAAAATGTTGAAAATTTGTGCTCGGAAAAAGTGAGAAATAGCGCAATTTTGTCCTCGGAAAATGTGGAAAATTTGAACTCGGAAAACCAAGAGAATTTTCAAAATTTGTACACGGAAAACGTGGACAATTTTGCTAGCTTGTACTCGGAAAACGTGGACAATTTTGCTAACTTGAACTCAAAAAACGTGCACAATTTTGCTAACTTGAACTCAAAATACGTGAAAAAATGTGCAAATTTGTCCTCGGAAAAGGTGGAAAGTTTCGCAAATTTGTGCTCGGAAAAGGTGGAAAATCTTGCAAACTTGAACTCGTAAAAGGTGGAAAATTTTGCAAATCTGTACTCCGAAAATGTGGAAATTTTTCGCGCATTTCTACTTGGAAAATGGCCCTGAATCGCCGTGACTGCGTTGAATTTCCCTGACTTTTTCAAAATAAACCATTCTTCCCTGAGTTTTCCAGGCCATTCTCAACTTCCCTGACTTTTCCAGGTTTTCCAGGTCTGGGGGAACCCTGCCCCTCCCCCATTTTTACACTTCATCTTCCCCCTCCCCCCCGAATCTCACACTCTTAACAATGATGTGGCAAAGGCAGCTAGCGGTAACCATGACGACCAGAAACTGAAAGATTGAGACCATTTTACTGATTCTTGGTGCGATTGTATAATTTTATGACCATCATAAATACACAAATTTATAACAGGCCTAGTTTGCAACAACACTTTTTAGTCTGGATAAAAAAAACCAGAAGAAAGACAAGAAAATAAGACCATGCACAACCTGGTGCCAACAAACGAAACCAGAAATACCAAAGTTCGTGCTAAGACTGAAACAATCGAGTTTGTTTTAAGAAAAATACATCTCTATATTACGAGCTATATTAATTACAAATCCAAGTACCTCAAAGTTTGATTTCATTTTCAACTTCCCTGACTTATCCAGGGGTTTAAAAATTCAAGTATATTTTCCTTACCGATTATAATGTAAAAAAAAATTCACATATTTCAAAAAATCGGCACAGGAAAAAAATATTTTGCGAAATTTTTAATACTATAACGACAACTTTGTAACTGGAAAAATGGTGAAAATGTGTACTCGGAAAACGTGGAAAATTTTGCAAATTTGTCCTCGCGGAAAACGTGGAAAATGTTGCAAATTTGTTCTTGGAAAACGTGGAAAATGTAGCAAATTTGTCCTCGGAAAACGTGAGAAATGTTGCAAATTTGTCCTCGGAAAACGTAGAAAATGTTACAAATTTGTCCTCGGAAAACGTGGAAAATGTAGCAAATTTGTCCTCGGAAAACGTGGAAAATGAAGCAAATTTGTCCTCGGAAAACGTGAAAAATGTAGCAAATTTGTCCTCGGAAAACGTGGAAAATGTAGCCAATTTGTCCTAGAGAAACGTGGAAAATGTAGCAAATTTGTCATCGGAAAAGGTGGAAAATTTTGGAAATTTCTATTCGGAAAACGTGTAAATTTTTTGCACCTTTGTACTTAGCAGACGTGTAAACTTTTGCTAATTTATACTCTGAGAAATGGGCTCTGAGCTAACCATGTAGAAGCATTAATTTAGGATCGCAACAACATAACTACGTTAAATTTCCCTGACTTTTTTCAAAATAAGCCATTCTTCCCAGACTTTTCCAGATTTTTCAAGTCTATAGGGTACCCTGTTTGTTCTTATTTTACATTTCAAGTCCACAGTCCACAGTTTCCACGTTTTCCCGAGTTCAAATTTGCCAAAATTTACCACCTTTTCCGAGTTCAAATTTGCCAAAATTTTCCACGTTTTCCCGAGTGCAAATTTGGGAAAATTTTCCACGTTTTCCCGAGTACAAATTTGCCAAAATTTTCCACGTTTTCTCTACAGTAGTGCTAAGTCAAAACAAACTAAAATATGAGGGATATCTTTTTAATTTTCTCGGTGATTTAATAATTCAAAAAAATTGTCCTGGAAAAACCTGGAAAGTCAGGGAATTTCATTCTCAACAAAAATGTAGGAATTACCCTGGCTAAACAAATGGTATTTCGTAGGGAGCGCATGAAGTGACAGATAGGCCCCTCGACGAAAGGGTAATTGCGGATTACAGCGTATAATTAATTATAATTCTGTATATTGGCTAGGAAAATTTATTTCCTGAGGCCTTTTGCGGTAAGGAATTTGGCCCGATTGAGAAAAGTGAGTCTCCCCCTGTATCCCCTGAACCCCTTAAAGGGGGGCAATCAAGCATAGCTCCCTAGCTATGCGTGATTGCGTGCAAAACACCAGCATCTTTTTCCTCGCTTTCTTTGGCTATAATTACACAAAAGCACTAATGAGATTTTAATAAGAAATTTGGCCCTTGGCTACGTCTAAGAGGGGAATGAAAAAAAAAACAACATAGACTAGGCGAGACCGTGGTAACAAAAGACTGATAATTGCCCAAAATGCATTTCCCTAACCCCCAAGAACAAACAAGCAAGGCAAGGACTAGATGATAACAAAAATGCCATCTCGACAAAAACTTGCACAATATCATAATATTGATGCCTGTAGATGCGACATCCGTGTCTTATAATTGGTCCAACACGACCATTTTTTTGTGGTTTTATGTTGTTTTCCCCCCCTTCTCAGTCTTTGGCAATTACCAGCACATTAAAAGAGAGAAAAGCTCAGCTTGGATCCTCGGAGAAAACAATTAACGCAAACGGAGACAATAGACGCGTTTATAATTAGTTATGAATGGGAAGTACACGATTAGGACGCCATCTAGGGGCAAGAAACAAAAGTTGAGTCAACGTTTCAAATCTAATGAGAGAATTCAAGGATTAAAGAATTCCTCGAAACTGTCAAAATGCACCTTAATTAATCTACGATAAAATGCAGTCTATTTTTCGTGTTACAGTAAAAACCTGGATAAGTGACCACCTTTGAATGGTGTTAAAACCTGTTAACGTTGACCACTTTTTAGTCAGGGTTGCTACCGAAATTAGACTTCCAATTTCCCTGACTTTCCCCGACCAAAATGTATCATTACCCTGACCAAAACTTACCATTTGCCTGAGAAAAATTTACCATTTCCTTGACAAGAATGTACAGTTTTCATGGACAAATATTCCCATTTTTTCTACTTTGTAAAAACAAGCTTTAAAAACTTTTTTTTCGGAAATAAAACAAAAATTGTTTTCAAATCTTAATGAGAGAATTTAAGGATTAAAGAATTTCCCCGAAACTGTCAAAATGCACCTTGGTTTTACGATAAAATGCAGTCTATTTTTCGTGTTACAGTGAAACCTGGAAAAGTGACAACCTTTGAATGGTGTTTAAACCTGTTAATGTTGACCACTTTTTAGTGTTTTGTTTTTTCTAGCGTACATTTCCTTCATAAAAATTCTCTGTATAGTGACCACTTGTCTATTGTGTACAGTGTTTAGTGTGTGTTGTCTTTTTTGCAATTTTTAAATTGCCAATGTACCTTAAAAAGTGACCAGATAACGGATGTGTCACGTTACATCTTGCTATAACTCTTGGACATGATGATTACAGTCTACATGTACATGTTCATTTTAATTTAATTCAGGCATTCTTTGTATAGTGACTACCTGTGTACAGTAAAGGCTGTTAAGCGTGACCAACAAAAAATGCAGTGTTGGTCACTGTACACAGGTTCAATTTTGGGAAAATTTTGAGGACTTCCTTTTTGAATGGGCCCCTAAGAGCAATGTTGGAAATTGTTCGGGGATTCGTCGACACCCAGAATGTCCAATTCAGAAAAGTCATTCTGGAAAGCAATATACAGCAAACCTGGAAAAGTGACCACCTCTGAAAGCTGACCACTTCTTAGTGTATCGTTTCTTCTAGTGTACATTTCCCTCATAAAAATTCCCTATATAGTGACCAATGACTACCTGTCCTTTGTGTACAGTGACCAGTGTGTGTTGTCTTTTTTGCAATTCTTACATTGCCAATGTACCTTAAATTAGTGACCAGATAACGGATGAGTCACGTTACATCTTGCTTTAAACTTTGGACATGATGATTCTGCACTTTTTTGTTTTTTTAGTTTTTTACTAAGTGTACACGTATTACTGCCTACATGTATGAGTGCAGTGTACACGTTCATTATTTTAATTTAATTCAGGTATTCTTTGTATAGTGACCACCTGCGTACAGTGACCAAAATAGCATTTTTTTGGTGGTCATTCTTAAAAGGTTTTACTGTACTTAACTTTCTAATAAAAAAGCGACGATCGTTCCCTTTAAAAAGCTGAGTTTAGAAATCCCGAGTAAGTCTTTAATTATAAAAAAGCCAAGTTTTCTTAGCCTCCACTTAAGTTTTTCCTTTCGCTATTAATTTTCTGAACGCAATTACACCTTACTCCTCCCCCTCCCCCTCCTTGGATGATGAAAATTGGATGGATTTCTTTTAGAAATATTTCTACTATACGTAGTTTCTTCATCTTTTCGGAGCTGGTTTTAATTTTACGAAAAGACGACATGATGATCAGGGGGGCTAAATTTGCGTGGATTTATAACTGAGATGTGAATAATTTCACCTAGATTGTTTTAACACCTAAGAAAAACACGACGTATGAACCTGCGAGGAAAAAACCGAGAAATCTCGTTAATTGTTTACTCCGAAAAACAAAACAAAATATAGATATGATTTAGGGTGTCACTAGGCTCAACAGTTGACTTCTGGAAGATTTTTAAAAAAATTGTATTCCTAAAATTTTTAAAATTTAGGAATTTGGTTGAGATATCTTTTTTTTAGGTTTAAAAGGAGGAGAATTTTGCCAATTTGTCCTTAGAATCTGTTGGAAATTTTACAAATCTCTACTCGAAAACAGTTTAAAATTTTACAAATATACTCGAAAACAGTTGAAAATTTTACAAATCTCTGCTAAAAACAGTTGAAAATTTTACAAATCTCTACTCGAAAACAATTGAAAATTTTACAAATCTCTACAGAGTTGCCACCACATTTAAAAAATCGACTTGCCTGACTTTGCCTGACTTTTATCCAATTTTGCCTGACTAAAATTGAAGTTAAATAGCTTCCTTTTTTTTTTGAAAAAAAGCAAAAAGTCTTCAATAATGCACGTAATTTTTATTTATTCAGCACACAATTATCTGACAACATGCACATTGATTTGTTCAATAACAAGGATGGGTGGAAAAGCCTGGGTATAGGTAGTCATTTCACCAAATAATAATTTTTGCCTGACTTTGCCTGACTTTTCATTATAATTTGACAAAGTTGCCTGACTTTGCCTGACTTTTTCAGTTTTGCCTGACTTTGCCTGAATTTGCAGGTCAGTGGCAACCCTGCAATGACAATGTCAAAAATTGACATATTTTGCAAAATAGGCACAGGAAAATATCTTAATGAGAATTTTGAAAATTGACATAGAAAAATGTAAAAACATTTGCATGAACATTATTTTTATAATTGGACCATTTTTAATAGGAAAATGTAGAAAGTTGTGAAAATTTGTACTCGAAAAACGTGGAAAATTGTGCAACTTTCTACTCGGAAAATGGGCTCAGAGCTAACAATGAAGAAGTATTAATTTTGGATCGTAACAACATGACGACGTTGAATTTCCCTGCGTTTTCCAGACATTTTCAAGTTCCCTGACTTTTCTAGGTAGAAAATTTTTTATACCGTATACAAGATTCTTTCCTGACTTCTCCCTAACTTTTCCAAACATTTTCAAGTTCCCTGACTTTTCCAGGTCTGGAGGTACCCTGTATTAAGAATAAAAATAAACCAAAAAAAAAAAAAAAAAACCAGAACCTTTTCTTCAAAATTTTACAAAAATTATAATATTTCGTCAATTTTTCAAATAAAAACTAATCAGTTTTATCCAAGGGTTCATGTGATAAATTAAAAAACAAATTGAAAGTTCTGGAAATAGGAAAACTATGTAGAAATATCCGGAATTGTATTGTATGGAAATCGAGTAAAAATACCAGAAATTTATAAAAACCGAGTAAGAAATTCAGCAAATAGGGAAATTAGGGAAATTAAGAGCAAATTTCTGAAAATCAGTAAAATCAAGTAGAAGTTTTTTGGAAAACACATTTATGTTTAATATTTTTTCGTATAAACCTGCGAGAAACTTTTAATTTTAAAAACAAGCCAGATATGGCAATCCTGTGGAATTATGATTGTTATGAATTTTACGTAAACTTTTTTTCCCTTAATTTAGAAATAGTGTTTGCAATCGCATATTCGGACATATCTGGGTCAGAAACCAGATCCAATATTTTTTTGTCGTTAAACGTTAAACGGGCGGAACATAGTTTCGGTCAATTTGCGGCGAAAATGTTGACCATGAGTCTCAATTTCGTCAACCAAAGGGGCCGGGACATGGCCGCCATGATGAATGACCCTTTCGAAGGGGTGCGAGGGAGGGGTGTACCTCTAGGACCCCCACAAACATCTATACCCTTGAACGTGACGCTCGACCGACGCTACAAATCAACCGTTACTAAATTATTTAGCAGAATTTAGAGAATTTACATTTTTCAACTGCAGCAATGTGACAGAAGAAAGGAAAAGAAACCCCTAATTGGTATAACGTATTCGTGGAAATGTGCAAATTTTTGTTGAGATGCGCTGATGCAGAAATTGTCACAAAAACTTCCTATTTTCGTAAAAAACATGTGTGTTCATGGCTGCGTGTCTTTAAATGTACAAATAGCACAGAACTGTTTTTGTTTACTAAAATTTTTATAAAGTGCTATAGGCTATAGCGCTATATTGCTAATTATGGCCTAAAACAGCCTCCACAAGCAGTACAAACGCACTAAAACAGCCCCACAAGCTAGTACCAATGCACTAAAATATCGTATAGAGCTTGTACTAAAGTACTAAAACTTTGTAGATTTTGTAGTTCTTACTTGTACTAAAACATGTTATACAGTTTGTACTAAAGTACTAAAACAACGTCGAGCCTGTTGTTCTGGCTTGCTCTAAAGTACTAAAATATCGCAGAGCAATTGTACTATGAAGTACAAAAATATAACGCAAATGCTTGTAATCACTTACGAAAACATTGTAGATCGTGTTGTACTAATGTACCAAAATATCGTAGAGCTTGTACTAAGGTACTAAAACAACGTGAAGTTCTACTACCTAAGTACGAAAACGTCGTAAAGTTATAGTACCAACGTACTGAAACGTTGTAAAGTTGTAGTACCAATGTACTGAAACGTCGCAAAGTTGTAGTACCAATGTACTGAAACGTCGTAAAGTTGTAGTACCAATGTACTGAAACGTCGCAAATTTGTAGTACCAATGTACTGAAACGTCGCAAAGTTGTAGTACCAAAGTACTGAAACGTTAAGCTGTAGTACCAAAGTACTGAAACGTTAAGCTGTAGTACCAAAGTACTGAATAGTCGTAAAATTGTAGTACCAACGTACTTAAACATCGTAAAGCTAGTACAAATGTATTAAACTATCGTAAAGTTGTAGTACTAATGTATTAAAACATCGTAAAGCTAGAACCAAAGTACTAAAACCCCCTAATGGTAACAAAACAACAATAAAATGAATTATGCTACAGAAAGTACTAACGTACCAAATTGTTCGTGATCTTGTACGAACGTACTATATATAGTATTTGTAAAGTATATAATTTGTGGGGTTTGTTTAGTTTTTCTCCATTTATTCACAGCTGTCTTCCTGCATCGCACCTTTCATCCCCCTTTTTTTGTGTAAACGGATTAACGAGGGGTATCGTTTTTTAATTCGAGATTAGCGCAGCGCCCCCTCGCGTCCGAATTCCTTTCCCGACTGCGTGCAGTGCCCTCTGGCAAGAGTTATAAATCAACGTCCGGCTTCGGACCTTTTTAACAAGCTGTTGACCAGTGCATCCAGCTAACCAACAATTTGATGTGAAAATATTTCGACAACGGTTTTTCCCACACTTTTCTTAGACGCTAGAGGAAAAAAAAAATATGAAAAAAAAATGCCGCCATTTTGAATTTAAGACTTATGTGACGTCACGGGCCCCTATGATTGTCCGGAGTTGTCGGGAATTTTATCCTTTTATGAAATAATTATCAAAATCGGATAGTTTTTTTCGGGGAAAATATGTAATTTCAAAAACGTTGTGTAGTTTTAGTAAAATTTATAATCGTACTGTAAACTACGATTAAAATACTTTTACATGCAGGGTTGCCCCAGAAATTTTATTTTCTACTTCCTTGACTATTCCCTGACTTTTCTAGGTTTTAAAGAAACTTGATAATTTAAAAAATTGACATTTTCCAAAATCGACACAGTAAAGTATTTTAAAAATTTACTAAAAACATTTTGAAAATTGGACAATTTTGCATTCGGAAAATGAAATAAGTTTTGCAAATTTTGATTTTGCAATTTTATCCTCGGGAAACGTGGAAAGTTTTTCAAATTACTACTCGGAAAACGTCGAAGAATTTTGCAATTTTATCCTTGGGTTTTAAACGTGGAAAATTTCGATAATTTTTACTCGGAAAAGGAGGAGAATTTTGCAAATTTGTTCGCAGAAACTGTGTCAAATTTTGCAAATGGTTACTGGGAAAATGTAAAACGTGAAAATTGACATTTTCCAAAATTGACACTGGAAAATATTTTTTTTTTAAATTTACTAACGACAATTTGAAAATTAACATAGAATTTTTTTTTTAATTTTTTTTTAAAAAAAAGGCACGAAATGTTTTTTAAACGGGAAATTTCGCAATTTTGTCCTCGGAAAATCTAGAATATTTGTACTCGGGAAAACCTAGAAAAGTTTGAAAATTTGTTCACCTAGAAAACGTGGACAATTTGGCTAATTTGTCCTCGGAAAACGGATGGAAAACTTTACAAATTTGCACTCAGAAAATGGGCCCTGAGCTAACCATGCAGCGTTAATTTTCCAATGCAACAACATGACAACGTTGAATTTCCCTGACTTTTTAAAAATAAGCCATTCCTCCATGACTTCTCCAGACATTTTCAAGTTCCCTGACGTTTCCAGGTTGTCCATGTCTAGGGGGGAAACCTGTCCAGGGTTCCCACATTTCTGGGAAACCTGGGATTGTCAGGGGATTTTAGGAAGTTGTGTGAAAAGTCAGGGGATTTTTTACCCACCCAGGCCTTTCACTTTAAACTCAGGAAGTCTTAGCCACCCAAAAATCAAAAGTTATTGGATGAAGCAGCCAAAGAATCTCGTGCAATTGATATGGAAATTGTTAAACTAAAAAATTCTCAATAATGGCATGCAGGTTAGTTTCTTTTAATGATTCTGATTGTCTAAAAACTGGTCAGTGGAAAATGCAATATTGATTCTGGGAAACCTGGGAAAGTCATGGGATTTTCATTTGCAATAAGTGTGGGAACCCTGCCTGTCGTAACATTTTTGAAAAACCGAGATATTTCAATCCTGTGCAGCATTTGCAGGCTGGGCGTCCAGAGGGCGCCACGTGTGCTCTATATATATATAATATGAGATTAAATTAATTTAATGAGCATAATAATACGTATTAATCGCCACGCTATCTCGTGCTTCAGCATGTAATTCGCCGCATTTCCAGCGAGGCTCCCTGGCGCCATGGGCCCCCTTTTTGTTTGGCATCGATCGAAAATTTATGTGCACTCATGGACGAAAATGGCGACAATATTTTGCTCTAGACTTTTAGGCCTACATATTTTTTTTATATTTTTTTTTGCTACATGTAGCTAGCTTCCTTACGTGTAACAAATACAACGCTATAGTCTATAAGAAAAAAAATGTCTCTTTTGTAACACGTAGTATACATTAATGAAATATAAAAGAAATTCATTAGGCAGTAGCCGCCATCTTAAATATTTTTTTTTAATTTTCGTTTTTTTTTGGTCCATTGTTCTCTGGGTAATTAATGAATGTACGCGAGCTGAGTCATTAAGTTGAGCGGAAATCAGCTAGCATTTATTCAGTAGCGCATGTTGATATACGATATAATGGATATGGAATGTGACGCCATGTTGATATGTTGACAAAAATAGATTAAATAAGGCTCGATTAACCGCGATTATAGCTTCATGTTCGGTTAAATTTAGATTAAACTACATGCAGAAATTCGAGTAAAAAAATGACGAAACAGCGTTACGTCATTATAGATTAGTTCATTAAAAATCATCAAAAAACTGAAAATTTTCCAAAAAATTGCCAATTTATTATTTTTTATTCGATATTATTTATCGAATAAATAATAATAAACGGCTAATTTTTCAGCACAAAAACCTACGCAACATCTTTGAATAAAACGAAATAAAAATTTGAACATTTTTCTAAAAACTTTAAAATAAAAATAAGTAATCAGTACCATCGAATAAAAATATAAAAAAATAAAAATTTTGCAAATTTTACTCGACTAAGTTTAAATTCCCTGACTTTTTGCGGACATTTTCAAGTTCCCTGACTTTTCCAGGTCTACAGGTACCTTATTATTAACGTATTAAGTATTATTAGTATTAAGAATAAAACTAAACAAAAAACAGGACTTTTTCTTTCAAATTTTACAAAAATTATAATATTTCGTCAGTTTTTATCTACTAAAATTTTTTTCCAAATAAGAACTAATAGTTTTATCCAATAAATACAAACGAAAACAAAACTGGCCAATTTTTCACAAACAAAAAAACACCAACCAAACAATATTACCGAAATTAAATTCAAGTTCACTTTAATATTCGCGTCTTTATAGCCTATTGTTAAATTGATGAAATATCATAGTCTCAAATTATCAATGTTTTATACTAAAACACACAATTTCCTCAAAGAAAAAAAATGATACAAGTGCAATGTTTTTTGAAGTCCCAGAAATTACCCAGAAATTTCATATTCAACTTCCTTGACTTTTCCTGATTTTGAAACAAATTTCCCTGATCAAGACAACGTCAAAATTGACATATGCCAAGATTATGCACGATTTTGCAAATACGACATAAGAAAATATTCAATATTTTGCTAAATTGACATCGGAATATATTCAATGTTTGAGAAATTTTAAACAA
The DNA here is from genome assembly GCA_034698745.1 of Megaphyllum sjaelandicum. Taxonomy (NCBI): domain Eukaryota; kingdom Metazoa; phylum Arthropoda; class Diplopoda; order Julida; family Julidae; genus Megaphyllum; species Megaphyllum sjaelandicum. The sequence continues at coordinate 647 of JAQGBX010005108.1, read as the reverse complement.
TCGTACAAATTAAACTAAAAATTGAAAAATTGTACAAATGCAACAAAATTGTCAAAGTTTTGTTGACAACACGGAAAACATGGAAAAATGTGCAAATTTGTCCTCGGAAAATGAGGACAATTTTTCAAATTTGTAAATGGGAAATTTTAAACTTCAAAAATGGACACTAAACTAACCACGTGGAAACATCAATTTTGGATTGTTACGACATTAACACGTTGTCAATTTTGCAAAATATTTTCTTACGTCGATTTTGGAAAATCGTGGATAATCTTAGCATACGTCAATTTTGGCATTGTCTTAGTCAGTGAAATTGTTTCAAAACCTGGAAAAGTCAAGGATGCTGAATATGAAATTTCTGGGGGAACCCTGCATTTTCAAAATAAATCATTCTTTCCTGTCTTTTCCCGACATTTTTTAGTTCCCAGACTTTTCCAGGTCTGCATGGGGTGCCCTGAAATGCGTTAATTTTATAAACTGCAGCGTATAACTTTACGAAAACATAACATTCGACCCATTTTACGAAATCTTGAATTCTCTCGTACAGGAGAACCTGTCTAAAATCAACCCGTGTAAAATCAAATCCTATCTAAAATCAAAAAATATGCTGGTCCCGCCATAGGGACCCATGTATAAAATCAAAAAAC
>JAQGBX010005107.1:0-14219 GCA_034698745.1 Megaphyllum sjaelandicum | reverse complement strand
GGGTACTCCCGGAGTGGCCCTGGCGTACACTCGGGTGCTCCGAGTGTACACTTTTATGACAAGTGGAATTCGCCATATTTATTCTTGTAAGGCTTACAGTAAGTTTTACCTATAGATTTTTTTAAACAACTTTACATGTACAGTATGTGTACTTTCATATAGCATGCATGTGATCATTGAAAGAATATGAATTATCCATGCATTAATTAATATTACTGTACATGTACTGTATACCCCGATGACTGTATTAGATTAGAATTTAATCTGCATACATGTAAATGTCGTAAATTCTTAAATACATTTAAATTAAGCCAAAGGTCGTCTTAAGATTAAGCAACTTATTGTTAGACTGGAGTGAAACTTTCATTGCACGTACATGTACATGTACAGTAGTTCTCAAAATGATGCAGAATCGTTTTACCTACTGCACATGTATAAAGATAGAATAAACACATTACCAAAAAACCTTTTATTTCCAATATGGACATTAAACATCCTGTATTTTATGATGAACTTCTATATAAAGAGAAGTTTAGACATACATGTGCAGTATGTCATGTTGACAATTTATTTCCTGTAACTGTAATTGTTTATTAAAAATGGTTGAAGAGTGGACATCGTCTGCTACATAATTCCATCAGATTCAAATTTGTTCTGGATTAAATTTCCAGATTCAAATTTCTTCTAGATTAACACGATGACTCCAGCTGAATATAGGTTTTGGTTAATGTTGTGCTATATTCAACTTGCTAATACATTAATTGTGTGCCTTAAAAATGCGATGTGTATAATAAAGGTCCGCATTCAACTGCTTCGTAGAAGACAGCAGGTACTACAACTTTTGCAGGATACTTTAGAACAAAGGTGAGCACATGAATGTAATGACAATCATGTTTTTAAACTTTTAGAAGCTATTATTAAATTGCAATTGCAGTTAACTTTTAAGTTAAATTTAAGAGTATTACATTTACTTTTATAATTATAGAACTACAATTAATGAAAACCGTTTATGAATCAAAGCCCACCAGACAGCCTGGTATGATTTTGTTCTGCTTAATTAACCTGAGTGATCAAGATTTCATCTCCTTTTTCCGCATGGAATATACCTTGTTCCAGGATATTGTTCGTATGTTAGCCAGGGATATGGTAAAGCAAGACACTGTCATGAGACCAGCTATTCCATGCAAGAAACGTATAGCCATCGGAATGCACACTTTGTCATTGTGTAGCGAATATAAAGGAATTGCTGCGCTGTTTAGTGTGGGAAAAACCACAGTACATGAAGGATTCCATGACTTCATTGCTGCGGTTAATAAAGTAATTGTACCACAGTACATTCAATGGCCTTCCACTGAAGAAGAACTACAGGAAAAAGCAGTTGAATATGAAAGATTGTGGCAATTTCCTATGGTCGTTGCAGCAGTTGATGGATGTCATTTCCATGTTAGTCCACCTCGTGAGGATACCACAGACTATTACAACTACAAAGGTTATTTCAGAAATTATGTTTGGATATTATTTAAATGGTTTTATTTAGTAAAATAATTAAAAACATGCAATTGTTTATAGGCTGGTATTCCATTTCATCTGTTGCATTTTGTGATGCGAAAGGATTGATTTTATATGCCAGAAGTGGTTATCATGGAAAGGTGGCAGACTCCGCCTTTTACGCCGATTTACGAAATGATCACGAATGGGACACTTTTGCCTGCAAGCTCTGTATCTATTCAAGATGTTTCTATTCCTTATTTAATATTAGGTGACAGTGGCTTTGCCCTTGAAAACTGGCTCATGAAGCCCTTTACTCATCATGGAGTACTGACTATCAGTCAAACCATCTTCAATAAAAGGCTGTCGCGCAAGGCGTGTCATTAAAAATGCATTTGGTAGGATTAAAGATCAATAAAGGCGGACACTAAAAAGAATGGAAGTTAAGATTGAAGCAGTAACAACAATAATACATGCACACATAAAATGTATCTACCAAAATGTCTATTCTCACCTTTTCTACAGTAACCATAACTTACATCCAATAGCCTCCTCTGAACGCACACTGTCATTCAGGTCATTAGATACTTGAGTGTTAGTGACTGATCGGTCCGTGCAAAGAAAACCACTATCATCCACAATTAACGAAATGCAACCATTTGAATCTATCAAGTAATAATCGAACAAGCATGTATTAATGGGAAAAAACATCAACAATCTCTTATTCGAGTCTGCTAGTAAACAACTTGCAAACCAGCATTATCTAATCCTACTTGACAGATGTTTGCATTCTCTTTATTGTAATAAGGGCTTGTACTCAAGATTTTATGCACTTTAGCATAATAAACCCATGTTGAAGTCCCTGATCCTGTGGGTCCAGGCTTTCTTCTCTGATATTCAGATTTCAACCAATCTATTTTCTTTTGCACTTGCAAAAAATCACGTTCATACCCAAGGAGTGCCATTCTTCTACTTATATCTTCATGAATAGGCTTTCTTACTCCCATTAAATGCAATTGGACATACTTGTCACTCCAGAGATGTATTAATTCGAATATTTCTCCTCTTGTCCAGTTGTCTGAACGTTTCTTTTCTTCTCTCTTTCTCGCTTTCCCCATTTTTGCCTTTGGTTGCTCCATTGATAGCATGTTATTTATAGGCCTAAAAAGATGCACATATGGCTTGGGTACCAGTGTGACCAAATGCTTAGGGATAACATGCAATATCATGGCAACAACTGGAGTGCATTGTCTAACATCACCATCACTTAGGAGTCTCTTAACTTTAGCAGTCTCCTAAGTTTACTCTCCTAGCTAAGAGAAGTTTTTTTAGGAGAGCTGCATTCACACATCCACTTAGGTGAGTCTCTCCTATTTTTTTCAGACTTAGGAGACACTTAGGTGTCTGTGCGAACCAGGTTTAACGATTTAACTCAACAGGAGTCAACAAGTTTCTAACGACAAATCGTAAAGCAATCAACACGCACATACTTCCAGCATGGGTTCCCAAGGTCGTTTCAATTGCCATTCCCCCCTTCTAAGAGTATTAACCGCAAAGCGCAAATATCTCAGGTCACGCGTCGCACAAATTTCATCGAGTTCAATTCACCAAATTTCATTAAATTCATTACATTTGCTATGATACTAAAATTTCAATATAAACCAATAATAATAAAAAATAACGAGTTAATTCTCAAAATTGCCCAAAAAAAATTTTTTTTTAGAGAAAAAGATCGAAAAATCGAAAAAAGTTCAATAACATGGAATTTTTTTTTCTATAATCATACAAGCCGATCAAAAAAACGAAAAAGATCGAAAAGCGAAAGAGCTCGTCACAATGGAAATTTTCTTTTTATTTTTATAATTAATAATGCGAGCTAGGGAAATGCTCGCACCTCCACCATGTAACGAATTATTTTAGGTACAACTAATTAAAAGTATCAACTCTTTATTACCTCGAGTAAGGGATTACGCATGATACAGTAATTGGCAACAGAAACGCATGTTCTCAGGTGTAAGGACGTTACAAATGTAGCGACCACGTGGCGACCCGGAAAACGTCGCCAGTGCGTTTTTACGATCCCCTATGCGTCACCTGCATAGGGGATCGGACGCGTCATAGTGATACCCTACAGGCCAGGGTATAAAAGGTGAACGACCACCTTTACCCGGCCTTCTCGTTTTTACCTGCGACCTGGACGCACGCGCGTCCTCCAGCTCAGGGATCGAACGACATCGTTTCGTCGGCCACGTGGCCTTAGTTTAAACTTTTCGTTTTCGTTTTTTCTATCTCCGCAATTATTATTTTAATCAGTTTTTCTCGTGTAAATAGTTGTAAATAAATCGAACATATATCCTACGCTACGCTTTGTCTTATTCTGTCATCAAAGATGCCAAAAGTCCAACAACGCTCTGCTACCATTGTTGGTAGCAGAGATGGCTTTGAAAGCGTTTTGTTTAAATACCTGGCTAGGGACCAGGTACCTTTTTGGGCACGAGCCATGCTATCAAAAGATAACAGTTTTACCCCCTGTGTGGGCACATTTTGTGATGTCATTGATTTTTGTCGCATAGATCCTAATGTGTGCTCTTATTGTGGCCTTTTTATTTGCTTGATTTATTGTTGTTGTTTTTTGGTTTGAAAGCTAGGATCATATGCGTGTGACAGTCTAGTTAGGGCTTATCTATTTTTATTTCTTTGTCGCGGTACATCGCCCCACCAGTTGGTGGTGCTATTGAGCACATTTTGTTTTTGTACCTGGCCCTAGTTAGTACTAGGATTGGTGGAACTGTCATCACCTTGTTTTTTCGTTTTGCACCTGAGTTTAGTTACCTGAGCCCTATTTTTTCTGAGCGCAATCTTGCCTTTGTTTTTCTTAGTCTCTATGCTGATGTTGCAAGCAAGGCAACATGACCCAAGGGTCCTGCTCGGGTTTTGTATTCAGTTATGTCTGCCTGGCTGTGTGCTTCAAATCCTGTTGATTTGTAATAATGAAACAGTGAGTAAACTAAAAGAATAAACAGTTTGTTATTCTTTAATGAATTTTTGACTGCTTGGACTTGGTTTTTGTGTTGCCTAGCGACTCAAGCGACAGAACAGCGCCCCTCTGCTACCAACATTGGTAGCAGAGCGTGGTTGGGGATAGCTCCAGTCCCCCCCACCGACCTCTGTGCGCTGTTCTACCATGTCATCAGCGACCCGGACCTCAATTTGCATCCCAAATACTGACCTGCTTGTCCGGACTGTGCAGTTTGCTGTGCTGTGCTGTCCCGTTGCTGACCTGTTGGCTGTCCAGCAGACTTTCCTATTTGCTGAGCTGTGCTGTCCCGTTGCTGACCTGTTGGCTGTCCGGCGGACTGTCCTATTTGCTGAGCTGTGCTGTCCTGTTGCTGACCTGTTGGCTGTCCGACAGACTGTCCTGTTTGCTGTGCCGTGATGTGCTGTTGCTGATCTGCTCCTTGTCCAGCAGACCGCAGTCATATTCCGGCATGTCGCTGATCCACACCTTCTTACATCCTCTCACAGCCTTATCGCGAATGCTCCTCGACAAAGGCGAAGCAACGAATGACAGATCGAACTGTGACGTTTGGTGTCTCATGGAACTTTCTGGATGTCATCCGATGCTGTTTGTGTGTGTGGTGAAGTGCCACAAAGATGCATTCATATTGCTTGATTGTTTGATGTTCAGATCCGGGTAGTTTTTTTTGGGTGACTCACATTTATTTGCTAATCGTTGGTAAATTGTTTTCAGGCGCCGTCTGTTGCCAATGTTGGTATAGCACCCTCATAATCCATTTACTTTCAGGTTAACGTATGCACTAAGTTTGTTTCAGTTTTGCGGGCCGACAGCGGTTTAGCGTCCCACATCACTAATCAATACTTAATCAAGCTTTTAAGGTGCTTAGGGTACGATGAAAATACTTTGTCGTGAGGTTGACGCCTGACGTGTCAAATTAGTGAGTCTGCGGAATTTCTAAAGTACGATCAAAATGGCTGAGAACTCATTCAGCTTGCTTTTCCTCTCCGGCGATAGATCGCCCAAACTAACGGTCCTCACTGAGACCAACTATGCGACATGGAGGGAGGAACTTGACGTCGCCCTCATGTTTAAGGAGTTGACTGAGCACGTCGCCTCCGACCGCGTGGAGCCTGCTCTAACTGCCATTTAAGTAGAGCGAGCTACGTTCAAGCTCGCTCAAGGGCGTACTCCACCATTTTTTTCGGTCCATCCTAGGATCAGAAAGACCCTCTTCCAGGGCTTCTCCAGCGAGAAGTGCAGGGAGGTCTTGCTGCACACACAGAAGACCTATCAGCCTACTTCTCGTGAGCGACGTTGGCATTTGCGCTGCCAATTTCTTTCGCTTAGGATGAAAGCCAACGAGTCAATCGAATCCTACATCGCAAGGGTTGAGCGTGTAGTGACTATTCTGGATGAGGTGGGTCGTCCGGTCGATGCCAAGGAACAGGCGTTTTAGATGATAATGGGGTTGCCTCCCAGCTTCAAACTTAAGATCAAGCTACCACCCACATGGTCTAACGCGGAGTTTACTCCAGCCAGGGTAAAGGAGGCCTTCATCACCGAAGCGAACAGTCTGAGGTACTCTAAGGGTCTTGGCATGGCCGCGTCGGAACCTGCATCCACTGACAACGTCCTCCTCTCCCAGCGCACCGGTGCCGGGCAGACGGGAGCTCGTCCCAAGGAGACCAGGACCTGTTACCGATGTCAGAGAGTTGGCCATCTCGCTAACGAATGCTCCTCTGCGTCGTCTCAGACCAGGCAAAGGGGGGTACCGCAATGCCCCCCTTTCAGCCGTTTCAACCGGTTTCCATTGGAGGTCCTGGTGGACAGGGTTCACAACCCACCGCAACGGGGTTAGAGGTGGAAGGCGTCGTGGAGCCAAGTTGAAGGGTAAAGCCGCCTCAAACGTAGTTGATGTTCCCCAAGAGTGGGCGGCTTTGACATCATGAACGTGGATGGATCCTTTGACTGGACTGGTGTGGACGTGGTTGCACTGAGCACCGATGGGCTAGACGTCGACCGATAAACCTGGGATTCCGGTGCTAGTATGAGCATTACCCATAACCGCAAGTGGTTTGCTCACCTGGAGATCACCCCGATTAAAATAAATTCTTTTTCGGGCACTTTTCAAGTTACCGGCAAGGGCACGGTAGTGTTCTCCTCCAAGATAGGTGATACCACTAGAGGGATGGCGATACGGAATGTAGCCTACGCTCCGTCTGGCCGGAGAAACTTGATTTCGGCATCTTAACTCGCAAAAGCAGCCGGCTGCACCTGCCAGGGATCTGTGGAAACGGTCAAAGTCTTTAACAAAGAAGAAACCCAGGTTCTCCACTGCGAGTTGGTGAACCAGCTGTACCATGTGGCTGCGGTGCCTTGACCCGACATGCACGACAAATTATCGCCAGCATTGTCGGTGTCGACCGGAATGGATTCATAGAGTCTACGGCTGTGGCATCAGCGACTTGGCCACATCTCCCAGCAAACCATTTTGGAGATGGCCAAGTCCTCGCACTTTCGCGGTTTGCCTGTTTTTAAGAAGCAGCTGCAAAGTTGTGAGGCGTGTTACCAATGCAAGATGCGCTGTCCAACTCATTTGGCAGTAGATAAAATCTACACCAAGGCACCGCTGGAACTGGTACATGCAGATGTATGGGGTCCGACCCCTCACCTTTCTGGTGCAGGTTGTAGCTTCTTCCTGGCCATCATCGACGACTTCTCGCGTTGGTGCACAGTGTATCCACTGCAGGCGAAGGACCAGGTACTGGACAACATCTCCAGATACATAACAGTAATGAAGAAAAAGTCTGGGGCGTCTGTGAAGGCCATCTGGACGGACAACAGAGGGAAATTCTGCTCCAGGGCGTCCGAAACATTTTATGCCGAAAAGGGCATAAGGCATATGCACACGAACATCCACGCCCCGCACATGAATGGCGTGGCAGAACGCTTCAATCAGACAGCGCTGCAGGCCATCCGAGTCATGTTGAAGGACTCGGGATTGGCCCCTTGTTTCTGGGCAGAATTCCTCCGGACGTTCACGTACCTAAAGAACCGACTGCCATAGCGGATGCTGTCAATGAGGTCCCCTTACGAAGTCCAGTAAGGACGAACGCCTAACCTGTCTCACCTCTGAAAGGTAGGGAGCAGGGTTTACGGATTCGTTCCTCCAGCTCAACGTGGGGGGAAGCTCGGCAACACTTCCCGATCAGGAATTTTGATTAGCTACGCCAGGACCACAAGGGGACACCGTTTCTATAACCCCACCTCGAACAAGGTTTTTGAGTTAAGCGAGGCGAAGGTGATAGAATTGGGCATGGAGACTGTTCCTAACGAACAGACGCACTCCAAAATTTAGGTGCCAGAGCCTGGACGCAATGTCCCGAACGGACATCCCTCGACGGCTCCCCAGACTGACCCGACTGTTCCTGCTTGGATTAAAGCGCTTTTAGCAATTGCAGTAGAGGAGAAGCATGACCAGTGGTCTTAATTTCTCCCTGTAATCCGATGGGCATGTAATACAGCCATCAATCAAAATTCTGGACATAGTCCGTTTTTTCAAACCTTTATGCGGACACCCCGTGCTCCTCAGGACAATCTCACAAAATTTCATTTCATGTGTTTTGATTCCCAATTTGTTATTACCACAATAACAGAATTTCTAGAACATGTGGCTTCGGTAATACCAAGGTCACTGATCTAGAACGTCATCAGGATATCAGGAGAACCGATCACAATTCCACAATCAATCATAAACAATATTCCATTGGTGATCAAATATATCTCAAAATAAATCCAATTAGTTCTAAAAAAAATCTTATTCTGCGGTAATGCCAAGGTCACTGATCTAGAACGTCATCAGGATATCAGGAGAACCGATCACAATTCCACCATCAATCATAAACAATATTCCATTGGTGATCAAATATATCTCAAAATAAATCCAATTAGTTCTAAAAAAATCTTATTCTGCGAAATTAGCTCCTCGTAAGGATGGACCATTTTTCATTTACAAAATAATTTCTCCCAACACATGAAATTTGGGATGATTCGCGTAATTTGTCTTTAGGAATATATAATTCTAGCGACATCAGGTATTTTCCCGCACCTGACTCTGCACTAATCCCTAAAACTACGCCGCAGGTACGTAAAAATCTAGTGGGGAGACCTAAGAAATTAGTAAATTTTTAACCCTTACCTGGACCCAGTACATCAAATCAAGACCAATCCTCCTTAACTAGCGTTCCGAGCACATCACATGAGTCGTTACCAGTGTTGTCCACAACTGATAGAGCACATCAAACAGAGTCTGTGACTCATAAAATTAAAAATCTGAAAACCTAAAACATTGAATTTACCAAGGTCTGCCACACCCTCGACATCAACCCATAAAGATACACCACAATTACCTGTAACAGATATCCGGGTTTTTTCACAAGGAAGACAAATATATAGACCATCCAAGTTTTGCTCCTTACAGTCGTTTTCAAGTCGGGAGGAAATCCTCTACTGTATCAAAAAATATTCATTTGAGGAATTTGATTCCATATTAAAATTTGTCTGCCTATATTTGTTGCAGCAAGGATATTCCTTTCCTGATGAGATGCATGCACTCGCCAGACGCCTTGCCGTCAAACATTTTTAGAGCTAGAAGAATTACAACAAACAAATCCAACTATAGATCCTTCTCTTACTTGCACCTATAAAATAGCTTAAGCTGCTAGAATGTTACAGGATTGCCCTATACTAGCCTCATTGGTACCCAAATACAAAGACATAATTAAACCGGGAATATTTGAAGGAGGTGTAATAGAAGAAGATAGGTATCTGGTTTCCAAATACCTCAGTTCCATGAAATTTTTTTTAAAATAAATAAACATTCCACAACCTTTCATTATTATTCCCCTTTTCTCACACAAACACAAATAAATAACTTCTTCTAGACATATAACCCTCACACAAAACTTTCTTAGAGACCCTATCTCCTCCTAAGTAAACTTAAATTAAACTCCTTTTAATGGTAAATCAAGTTGTCTGAATTGTTTGGGCTGGACACATGTGAAAGTTTAATTGGATAGCAGCACTGTCATCAGATGGTAAATTATCAAAAGAGCAATAAAACCAGGAATGGAACACGATCAAATTCTCATGGGGGTAAGTCCCTCTATTTTGACTTATATGGAGAAGGCGATGAAAAACTACCCTGACCTCTTAGGGATTGAAAGATCACCAGACGGACAGTCGCCAGCTGACGACGGCGTCATCCCATTGGACAGCGGATTGGCCAATCAACTTTCGATTGACGTCAACATGGATCCACCCACCGAGGTAGAAACATGGCCAGAGATACCCCCAGACTCTCTACTCTCGATTGCGGAAAATAATGATCCATTAATTACCAATAGTCCATTCAGTGATAGATGGAAGGACATTGCCTATTTATTAGAAAGTCCAACAAAAGTGCCAGAAACAGCGACCGCATCCACACAGACGCAATTATTCAACTACTTACCCACGGTGTAAGACTAATAAGGTGAGAGCTTGCGCTATGTTTAAGCGTTAGCGTGTCTGAGGCGATAATGACCTGTTATGCCCGCAGCGCTCGCAAGACGGCGATGTTTGTTGTGGCCCTGTTTTGCGTGATATCGGATTACGATCACAACCGCAGCGGCACTACGGTGCAACAAGACCAACTAAAAGATCGATCACTTTACTCAATCGATTTAGAGTGCATTGAAATAACATGCTCTTCGGGCCACGATTTGCAGCGCCATCTGTTGTGAATATTGCGCAAACAGGTCATTATCGCCTCACTTTTTCCCCCTGCATGCTCTCACCTTATTAGTCTTACACCGTGTACTTACCCATAGATATTTTGCACAACATCCAAACCTTCCTTTTGGAGAATCATCGTATCAACCAAAAGAATCATTAAAAAATGCTCGACAAGATTAATCTGCACGATATTAAGTTGAACACTATATTGCAGTTGCTCGGTGAAAAGAGGAGGCGTCCACGCCAATACACGGATAAGGAGTCTGATGACATCGAAAAACGACCATCGGAAAATAGGCCTTAATAGTGCATCGAACGAGGTGGAAACGGCCTTCGACTCCGCTCCCCTCCAAGAAATTGCAACAACAAAAAGTGAAAGAAAGTTACCATTTATTGATGGTGAAGTCATTCCAACATTCAGTCAAAAGACACTGAAACAAACAAACAATAAATCCATTTCCAATTCACAACCGCAAGCTCAAAATATTCCACACGTAATGACAGCTGCAAGGATGATGCGCCCTCTACGGCCGGTGCCAAAGCGCCCTCTACTTCCGCCCGCCATTGTTTGTTCCAGTAGAATGCACCCTCCAAATTTGGGAGTTTCTCAGGCCCAGTTATGCCACAGAGAAAACTTTTCCACTGATTTTTCTCTTAATACACCTAAAGAAGCTACATCTGTTGGAATACCCACTCCAGGAGACACCATCAACAGTGAAAATATAGACGTAATATAGATCAAGATGAAGAATTGCCTTAATCCAATAAGCTGATTGAATTGGTACATCTGGCTGATTATGACAAAGCCGAAGACAACCGCCCTCAAGAAGAGTGGATCTTCAATTAAAAAGTATTTCTTAACGAAGGGTTAATATCATTCAGTTGTTTGCAAATAGCATTAGCTGTCTAAGGAAGGTAAAAAAATGATCACTCCTAACTCATTAATTTGTTCCTCACAAACTATGGCAAATACCATAAGTTACCATCATTTATTATTTTCTTTGCTTATGCTTACTATTTCGTTTACAAAACTTCAGGCAATGCATATATATATATTTTTATTAAGATCAATATCAAAATGCAATAATTTTGATTTCTTATTTACATTATCTAATATACCTAACAGTTTATTACATGGTAACTAGTTCCTTATTTACATTATCTAAAATACTTAACAATTAATTGCACGGTATTATGTTCCTTAGTAGGCATTGCATACATACTCGTATGTCTGTTTATCAGTCATATTATTTAGTGCATAATCTATTGAAGATATTTACCTGTTAATCTTTGCTGACCTCGTGTGTTGAAATTTGCATGTATATGTCGGCGCATAATCTTCAAATTTGGGGCGGGGGGTGTTGAGGCATTCACACAAACATTATAATTTACTTACATTGCACCATTGAAAATCTTGGGTTAACATTAACCCAAGGTTGTTAAACCAATCCAGTCCTGTCCAGCAGCTGTGGACAGTAATTAGAACCCCTGCAGGGATAAAATAAAAGTAAAAGGAAAAAATTAGCGAACAAGACATAATATAATTTATGGAACATTATACAACCTATCGTAACATTTATTTTATTCTATTTAATGCAGTATTGCGACGACTTATTTTTCGTTTCTGAACTTTATACCCTTTATATATTTCTATCATTTGTTTTGGATTTTACTTTATGGGACACCCTACTTTTCAGCCAGGCCAGCTGCAAGTCGTTAAACTTGCCAGCTGTGCCGCATGTTGTGAACCATGGTAGCAATAACATAGGCAGCCGTTTGCGGCACCGCATTTGCTACACCGTCTTCTACGGTGTAGCATGTGCGGTGTAGCACGGCCGCCATTCTTTGTTTACATCCTGTGATGTTCTCATTGGTGGAGAACATCATCAGGAGGAGTTGTCCTTTTTCTGACCCTGTATAAAAGGGCCATATTTATCCTTCAGTTCAGGACAGTATATACCATACCAGTTAGAGAACCTATACTCTATGTACCAATCTTTGGATACTATTTAAACCCAACAGTATTTTTTCTGAGTCTGTTTCCAAACTCAATGAACAAGTGCAATAATACAGTTATCACCAAAGATTGTTATTTTGTTGTAAGGATTTAATCCAGCTCTGTTTGGACTTGAATAAAAATATATTTCAAGAATTACCGTGTCCTTCGAATCCTTGATGTCGCCTATGGATTAATCATCGTCTCCAGGTTGGATCTCCGGACAGCAGTGCTATAAGTATACAAACATTTAATTAATAAAACTGAGGGCACTGTGTACAACAGTGCTGGGACCCTGACTTCAGGACAAACCCCTCTCAACTGGCGCCCAACGTTCCTACGACTCTGTGAGTCTCCGGGCTATTTTGCCACGAACTTTTGTTCCTCTATATTTTGCATATTTTGGCTTTTGGGGCCTTTTCTTTTTTTTTTTTTTTTGGTGTTGCGCCTTTCGACTTTTGCCCATCGTTGCTGTGTCTTTGGGTGTCTTCGGCTTTTTTTACCTCGAACTTCCGTTCGGTTTTTTCTTTGTTTTGGATTTTTTTTGGGCTTCCGGCGTTGCTTCGCTTTCTCCGTGTGCCTCGCTTTTTCGTTTTCCTTTTTGGCTTTTTGTTTTGTTTTTCATATTTTCGGTGTTTGTGCACCCCGTTTTTGGAAATTCTTCCCCTTTCTGTTCAGAATTTGGGGGCGTTGTGTGTGCACAGAACTTCTGGTTTACACCGAAAGAAACGAAATACTCGACCAAAAATCGTGAAATTACCCATTCTACAATTGAAAGTCATACACTTAGCACAGCAACACACCTACAACTGTGCCAAGAAGTCAAGAAAAATGTGCTTCAGTGTTTAAATCATCAGTTGTTCAAGTGCTTCACTTGAATATCTTAACCAATTGAATAACAACTACCTTATCACCAGCAAGTGCCATTCTTGGATTACCATCATCTTGGATTATTGTGATTATAGTGTTTACTCGTGTTACTAGAGTAAAACAGGATTACGAGCAAGGCACAAAGGAATATATTATCCCCTGTGCATGCCAAGAAATTATTTATCTTGCAGTGTGAAAGGCAGTATTTTTGAGTGTCTAATCTTTATATTTTAAATATTGTTACAGGATAGAGTGTTACCGTATTTATCTGACTTATTTCATTATTTTATTTTTTGAAACAAAACTAATCACATTTTACTCGGGTATTACTAGCACTTTTGTTGCCCTGATCAAGCAACCAGGATTGTTTTAGTGAAACTTACGAGCTAATTTGCATATTTAAGAACTTAAATCTTACTTACAGAAATACCTAACCTTGAAGTTGGTTCGGTGTTTCCTACTAGCTTCTCAGTAAACCTTTCCAAATTCTCCTTGAGTAGATACAGAATTATTATCGCATCTGAAAATGGAAAATATGGACGAAATTAATTTCCCTTCTTTACCCCCTGTAACACGGAATGTCCCAATGCAAACTCCAACTTTTGACACTCCTCCAAGTACCATTCCTAAACATGTTTTAACCAGTATGAACGCCCCTACTTCCGGATTAGGAGCAACCCCTACTGAGAGTGGAGGAATACCAAAACAGCACATATTTCAGAGCCAGGGTCAATGGATAAGTAGCATTCAGGACCAATTACAGCAATTACAGCAGAGTATGAATTCAGTTAATATCACTTCCCAAATGGGCAATCAAGTAAATCCTCCGGTGCAGGATCCTCCTAATAAACCACCATTTACTACCTCAACACCAAAAATCCATAAACACAACACTGGGACCAAACCTAAAACAAAAATTAGCTCTTTGGCTCCTCCATTATCGGTTATCAACGACAGCAATTCCGAAGATAAAACATTGGAAGATTTACCAACGTCAAGGAAACCTTTTACAGCTCCACGAGGACTTCGTCCCGACAAGTTGCTACGTGCATTTCACCATATCGCTCCTTT